>CABFWO010000560.1:94454-115087 GCA_902155825.1 Timema genevievae
GAACGTGATACATCATCTCGTCCACTAACACCACGGAACGTGATACATCATCTCGTCCACTAACACCATAGAACGTGATACATCATCTCGTCCACTAACACCATAGAACGTGATACATCATATCGTCCACTAACACCTAGGAACGTGATACATCATATCGTCCACCAGCTACCAAGAAATGAACCCTCTATACCCCACCTCCTCATTCCTACTCCACCATTTCTTGGAATTATACTTCACCTTGGGGAAAAAACACATTCAATCAATTTATTTAGCATGAATTGTATTAAAATCAATTAAGATATGTAACAGCACTGGTATTACAGTTGTTCGTCAAAATGTATAGAAACATGTATGTCAAAATGTATAAAAACATGTTCGTCAAAATTTATAGAAACATGTTCGTCAAAATGTATAGAAACATGTTCGTCAAAATGTATAGAAACATGTATGTCAAAATGTATAGAAACATTTTCGTCAAAATGTATAGAAACAATTATGTCAAAATGTATAGAAACATGTTCGTCAAAATGTATAGAAACATGTATGTCAAAATGTATAGAAACATGTATGTCAAAATATCAGTTAAAATAAAATAAGAGAGGAGGGAATGACCAGTTAAACATTGTGAGCAAAGAAAATATCACGTGTCACACATACATGTGTTTATCATCCTTAGTAGTCCAAATGGATGTTCTTGCAGTCTAGGAAGTTGGCCTCAGTCCTAAATTTTGAGGCTGGTTCCAAATCTACCAGTTTCACACGCGGTTCTATCGAGGAGTTGCACAGTGGATAGATATTTGCCTAATATAATTAATCGATTTTTGTGACAGTAGTGATGGTTAAATCAACTTTAATTTAGGCCTATTTATTTATTATTTTGTTAGATTATGTTAGATTATCACGTCTATAATAGTAAAAATATAAATGATCAAGTTAAAAATTACCAATTAAAAACCTTCCAAAAAAGCTTCTAGGTTTATATAATGGTAAAAAAAAATTACTCCTGTAGTTGGGGTGCCTTCGCCCCCCAACCCCACGCCCCCTGAGTCCCCCTACTTGGCAATCCTGCCTACGCTACTGAAGTAAAGAGTAAAATAGCGCACTGGCAGTTGATAAAAAAGCGTCCAGTCGTCTCTTGACATCACTCATGATAAGTGTGTCAGTGTTGTTAATGCAGTGAGCGTGGTTTTACTAAATACAATAATATCTTTTCACTGAATTTCGCATCAAAGGAATGTATAGACATCCTTGTGTGGTTAAAAAAAACATGTATCTATATCTCCTAAAATATTGACAAAATGTTTCAAACAAACCCTTATGATAGCACGTTTTTAATATAGGATGCACCCAGAATCTCTTATTCCTTCGACGTTTTCTCAACAAGTACCAAAATTTTGCTACTTGCTCCACGTTCATTTTAAACAACTCCGTGGCGTGAGCCCGCAAGCAAGCTACACCGACCGAGTGGTCGCTGCCGTTAGCGACGACAGTGCTAACATTTTCGTATAGAGGGTGGCATGTGGTCAGCACAATGAATCCATCAGCCGTTAATCTAAGTTTTCTAGACCAGAGCCGCTAACTATTTATTCAATTATCTCCTCATTTATCCTCATGAGGCTGAGTTTGACTCCGTTCCAGAACAAATGCTTCAGAGAAAAATCCTGAAAGTGCCAGAAATAGAACCCGGTACCTCCTGATCTATAATCATTTTATGAGTGAGAAAAAAAATTGAAAAATGGTCAACATGGCATGATCGCGAAGCAAGTCACGGTATCTTTAGGCCGAGACGATAAAGGGTCGCAATTATCCCTTCAAATAAATGAGGGTATATTTCCTCTAAATTATACATTCCTCAATCTTAACCTAATTGTGTGGCTATCCCAGACTGAAGTTAAGATGTGATAAAAAAATAAACAACTCATACACGAATACAAAGGATTCCTCTAGACTTGTATATAAGGGTGGGGGCAATTCACGTCACGTGGAAACAATGTACGAGCGTCTAGGAGCGGAGCTAGTTCATCTCCAGAGTTGGCAGGACGCTGCATCGTGTAGACGGCCCTAGGAGCCAGACGGCGCCGTCTCAACCCCTTAACTCCAAGCCAAAATATTCAAATATAGGGGAAGTTTGAAGAGTAGGTGGCCTCTACATTTCATCTAGTACTATGCGCATAAATATACCGTCATAAAATATACAATATATGTTGTAAATTATTAAGAAAATTTTCTTAAAGGAGATTCCCACTTTAAGGGAAACATTCTCACATTTAAAACTGTATTATGGGAACGGTAATTCTCGAATTTCAAAAGCATTAAACTCATCATTATTTTAGAATGATATAATGTGACCGCGTTAAAAATTATTTTATTTGTTTAAGAAGATTTTATATTTATAAACATTTATTTTGAACTCAGAACTGCAGCATTTCAACCAAAACCTTATGGAAAATAAATTAACAATACCTTTTAATGATCTGTTTTTACTATAAAATATCTAAAATGTATATTTCTTAAACCTATGGATACATATTTATAGCTTTCACGTGAACCATATTGTTAGCTAACGGACCATTACTTAAATAACAAGAGATTTCTGGACGTCTACTACGCCTTGCAATCCCTCATTATATAATAAGTTATTTTTTATTTTAAAACATGGCTCACTTTAAATAAAAGAGGAAAGCCAGCCTAAAATCAATATCGAACTAAAATCTTTACATTTTAATATTTATAATAGTAAAAAAATTGTAGAACTAACTCATTTATAAAGATGTTTAAAAAAAAGGTCACACTTCTGAGAAAAGGGCGAATAGTAAGAAATATCTTTCTACATTTCCTTGAACAAATATATAGGGTCTATATATTTATGAATCGGGTGGCCGCAAAATTTGTTTTTTAATAATTCAAGTTGGTTTTAAGGGCTTTCTGCTTCAGAACTTCCATTAATTTTTTTTAACCTACAGTGTGGGGATATCTCCCTTCAAGTAAACGTCGCTTTAAAGCCCTAATTTAGTTCGAGAAGGGGATTTTTCAATTTTAAAAATCATGAGAAACTTATTAAAAATATAATACTAAGATATTGGAAATTAGTCTTTACTAACATTTGTACAAGGTGAAAATTATTACACCTAGATTTCTTGAATTAATCGATAGTTGTGATGAAATAAATGATCTTAACGAGTTTACGCTCGAAGGTTACGTGAGTAATTTCAGAGTCTGTCAGTGCGAGATCAAATAATAATAAAAACATGGTAGAAAGAATAGTTTCTGACCGTTGCAAATGTTATTAATTTTTGTTTAGCAACACGTCTTACTACCCGTTTGGGTTATACGCCTATGTAATAATTATATTAATAGTTTAGGGATTATTAAGGTTTAATTGAAAGTAAGTGAACCTACATTTGCGTGGAAAGTGAGTGGGGAAAACCATTTAGATAAAAACCACCCTCAGTGCATCCGACCGATATCGAATCCCGATCACCCCGTCTCCGACAGTCTAGACTAACACGAGAGTAATGCGTTAGACCACGTGGCAACCGAGGTGGGTGTTACTAAAATTGATTTGATATATTCATACGTCAAGTAACTTTTGATATATATCATCAATATTGATAAAGTAGAAGGCCTACTAATATTTTGGTAAAACGTTTTCAACGTGAGCCCCTACACCCTCAAAAAAAAGTTTTCATGTTCTAAGTCAGGGTGCCCCGACGTTTTTCATCCCAAGGGCCAAATATATATTTATTAATCCCATCAACTTAATAAAGGTTTAAAATCAACACTTAATAAATTTATTTGAGGTATTTAGCGTGCACTTTTTAAACCTAATGATTGTATCAATACACGAGAATTTTCTCTGAGCCAGAACAAAAGGACCCACCAATTCTGCTGGAAAATTATTTTAACATACTGTCCAAGGTTATTTTAAATGTCACAATCGACACGGGACCAACGACTTTTCTTCCCCTCCGAAGAAAGTTGTGCTACGGTCTCTATCGCTCAAGAAAAATCCCTCAACCACGGCTGGATTTGAACCCACGAACATCGGCACCTGCAGCGAGCATTGTACTCTTAAGACCAGTGAGGTCAATAACTTAATAATCAATTATTTTTTCAATACTTGTATACAAATTGTATTGTTTGTTGGTAGAATCGTTCAAACTTCACTAAAAAAAAAGAAATTTAAGATTAATCCCTCAAAAATGCGTTATGAAAAGTGCAATCACACACACTTTCTCAAAACAAATTAGCATGTTATATATATATATATATATATATATATATATATNTATATATATATATATATATATATATATATACATATATATACTTATATATACATATATATACGTATATATACATATATATATACATATATATATACATATATACGTATATATATACATATTACAAAGTTTTATCAATCAAATAAATGCATAATAAAATGAAATGATGATCTTTTTAAAAATAAATATTTTCATTTGAATTATTTTCACATGTTGACAGAGGGTTTCCCTTTAATTTTACTCCAGGATAATATGAAGGCCACAGTGAGCCCGGGCCACCAGTTGTACCCACTGCCCTAAGATATTCTTCCAACTATGTTAATACCATGGTTTCCCATCACTACATTAATTTTGTTTTATTTATTTAACAAAATATTATTTAAGAAAGCTACAACACGTCTGTGAATGTGCCCGTACAGTATCACGTGACCTCGTGAAGATGACATCGGATCATTTGTTGAGATAATCCCCCCCTCCACACATAACTTTAGGGGACAAAATTGAGAAGAAGGAACCTTGCGGAGCCTTAAGGGTCCAGTTTGAGAAGGACCCTTAGAGAGCCTCAAGGGTACAGTTTGATTGAGTACTGTTTCCAAGTTTAGGACGTGTCTGATGAGAATATTGTCAGGGGGTGGACAACATCATCAGTCGCACGTCATGGGATGCCATCCAAAAATATCTATGCCCTGTAAACGTGTGACGGTTGTGTGTCCAAACTAGTGCAAGTCAACTATTACTGTGTGTACGATCAACCATTATAGCGACCATTAACGAAAAAATTTGATATCATCAAAAAGCATCAAATAAGATCTAATATTAGTTCTTAGCAACTATTCTGATACTGTTGTTTCTAAAGAATTACTAGCTATTCATCATTACACTTTTTATTTTTAGCACTACGTCTTACTACCCGTTCAATTTATACACCTATATACTAAATACTCAAATATTTAAGGGATGAGAAAGTTTGAATTTAAAGAAAGTATACCCGAATTTGCGTGGAGTGATAGTGAAAAACTATTTAGGGAAAATCACTCTCAGTACACCCGACTGGGATTGGAACATTTTACAAAGTAAAAAGGTTACCAAAACGATTTGTATATGTCCATACGTCTAGCAAGGATATCTGCAGCTGTAACTTTTGATATATCCTATCAATACCTATAAAATAAATCTAATATTATATTAATATTAATAATTAAATTTTTACTGTAAAATAGTACGATTGCAATTTATAATACTTCCTTCTTACTAAAATCCTCCTATATTTTGAAAGTGATAGCTCGTCTTACCCTAATTATGGCTGTGTGATAATCAACATACACTTATTATGTTATTATTGTGATACAATAGCTGTCATTTATTAATTAGTGTTTTAACATCAAGGTTAATAAAGACTTTATCTCAGGCGTAGGGATGAGTCGGGTATTTTATCGTGAAGAGGGCAGCGATAAACCGCAGGGATTAACCCCATGTGGGACACCACCCCTGATAGACAGGACTTGATTTCCACTTTAATATCTTCAGCAACAAAAACTCAGTACAGTGTGATTCTAAATGCTTACAATGTGACCAACATTTCGGGTAATTTGAAAACACGATTAGAAACACACACAAACAAAATCCATATATTTATCCGTTTGGCCTTTACTTATTTATTTGTTATTTAATATTCACCCTTAGACCACGTTTGTGGTCTAGTGGTCAGGGTTCCTTGTTATAGACCCAAAGGCCCCGGATTCGATCCACGGTCTATCCGGAATTTTTCTGTGAAGCAATGGGTCTGTAACGGGTTCAATCTCAGCCTTATGAAGATAAATTAGGAGCTGCTTGAATAAATAAATACCATCTCCTCTCTATAAAACTGAGATTTATAGCCGTAAGGCTCGTTGTGCTGATCACATGACATCAACTATTTGCAAATTTTGGCACTATAATCTCTAAGAGTGGTGGCCGCTCGGTTGGTTAAGAGATATTCAAATTAAAGTTCTTAAAATAATGAGTGAAAATAACATTAGTATCAAAGTCATGAATGAGGAGTGGAAACCATTGATAGTAAAAAACAGGTAAACTATAAAATAATAATTCAGTACTACTACTCATAAACATATAAAGTAAGACAGGCTCGTAGTCACAACATCAGAAAACGACAGTACAAAATACCTTTATATATAAATAAATACGGAAAAAAAACACATGAAAATAATAATATCAACACTTTTTAACATGATACCGGATACCCTGTTGGGAATAGATAAAATATCTAACGTTAAAATATAAATATCAAAATTGCTAATTGACTCACAAACTTAATGAAATAATAATACTAGATTGACTAATATGACAAATAAGCTATGAAATGAACTCGAGACTGGTTTTCTAATATTAAATAAAATATAAAATGTAATAGATTTAAGGAACTAAATTAAGTATTAGAATTATGTTAGTTGTAAGAATAGACTTAAAGGAATGAATTGTATTTATTATATCCTTATACTATTACATGTATATATGACATTTATGATGAGGCACCAGCTGACAAGAACTTTGTGCTTAACTGGACCATGTTTAGTGATTAAAAATATGTACTCCTGATACAATAAAAAGTACTACTTCTTTTACTACCGATTGTGTTAATCCTGTCTATACAGCTTTTGGAAGTGAATACCACGAATTTTTATTAAAGCTTTCATTTCTGAATTCTGAAAATTGAAAGATGACATCTGGACACGGGAATCGACCCATGACCTTTGGTTTAATACGGCAATGCTCTAACCACTGAGCAATCCATGAATCGTCTCATGCTCAGGGTCATTATTCACTCATATTTTAAGGCAGAGGACGTGTGGAAATCGTCAGCTACAAATGTGTAATTTTATTAAGATCACGAGCTATCAGATAACGCAGCCATCTTTGACTCGGTAGTTGGCTTAATACTGCCACTTGTACAATTATTATAATTGCAAGGGATTGCATATTTAAGAATCAAATAGCCGAAGCTATTATTTATACTTTTTAGTGAGGAATTCTCCACCTAGATATCACATTCTGAAAATTTAAAAATCACATCTGGACACGGGAATCGAACCCGGGACCTTTGGCTTAGTACCCATCCCGTGTAGTGAAAAAGGACCCTGAGCACGGGACGATCCCTGGATAGCTCAGTGGTTAGAGCTTACTAAGCCAAAGGTGGCGGGTTTGATTCCCGTGTTCAGGTCTCGTTTTTTAATTTTCAGAATATGATATCTAGGTGGAGAATTCCTCACTAAAAAGCATAAATAATAGCTTCTGCTATTTGATTATTTCATTTATATGTTGTTTTTCTCCAAGGAGAGACTCTTCAAGCGATTTTTGTTCATTAATGTTTGTATAATCTTGATATTGTAAGTAACAGATTTAAAAATAACACTATCCATGTTAGTGGTCACATGGTCTATGGATCAATCCCATTATATAACGTATCGCTGGTAATGATGAGATAAAGGTTTGATTCTTAGCCAGGTGTAATGGGGGTGGTTTTCCGCAAGTAATTTATCAGGTTGGCTTGTCTATCTCCTAACACCGCTAATACAGGTAAAAATTCTCTAAGCTGCCTCCTAAACCAACCTTAAAATTAAGCATTGATATCTTTGGTGTTAAATATAATATTTAATAAAGGGAGGACCCATCTCTGTGGTATAGTTGGCTAACACGCTAGTTTCGTGTTGAGATATACTGCCGAGGAATGGGAGATCAAGGTTAAAATCTCGGTTGGGTGAACTAAATGGTTTTCCACTCTCCCTCCACGCAAATGCTGTTTCACTTCCCTTAAAGTCAACCTTTCCTATTCCTAATACAATAGCGTAATTAGTACTTAAGCGTATAACTCAAACGGGTAGTAAGACGCGGTGCTGAATAATTAATAAATAAAGGGAGGAATATTGTTGAAGCAATCATTTTCTACACACTCTTGATATTCACCCCAGGACTTTGTAGTTTTCAATAAAATAAACTGATGGTTAAATGTAAACAAAACAAACATTATATTGTGAAAAAGATATTCATAAAACAAATGGGCTCGTAAATCGGCCAGTAAGGAACTATAACTTTGAATGAAAATGCTAATATACTTTCTCACAGCACATTATAAAACTTAAATTAAATCAATTAAAACCATGGTGATTGGATAAAATATTATTAAAGTTGATAGTTAAATTATGTCTTGTAGTGGTAGTATCCCCGACTTTTGGATGGAAGACAGGGATTTAGTCTAGGCCACTCTGCAATGAAGTTATTATATCCACATTAGTATTCTGCGTATCGTATTTAGACTAAAGTTATACACACCTTTGATTTAAATTAAGTCATTTGTGATTGTTTTTATTATTGTATGACTAATATCTGCAACATAATTAGTTTCCCTGTAAGACTCATAAAAGCATCATGTTATTATTTAAATATGGCTTAGAAACGCCATATGATTAGCTTTTTAATATAGCTCTGAAAAGTATACTTGAATATCTTTTTAATTTGGGTTAGAAACTACACGAGATTATATTTTCAATATCCCTCAGAAATGATTATCTATTCAATCTCGCCCAGAAACTCCAGATAATTAACTTTATGATATCTTTCATAAATGCCACATGATTAGTTTTACAAAATGGCTCAGCAAAGCCACTTGATTAGCTGTTAAATGTGGTTCAGAAACGCCACATGTTTAACTTTTCAATGTGACTTAAAAATGACACATAATTCGCTTTTTAATATGGCTCAGAAACGCTGTATGATCAGCATTTCAACATGTCTCAGAAAAGCCACATTATTACTGTTTCATTATGGTTCAGAAACACAACATGATTAACTTTTATATACGGTTCAGAAAGGCTAGAAGGTTACATTTTCCAGTAAATATTTAGTATAATTTAATAAAATAAGAATATGAGTAAAGGCTTGTATTATGATATTGAATTATTAACATATCTGGTGTACAGCAGACTTGGGAATCCTGACATTATTGAACCGTTCACTCACCAACTTTTGTAATCGATACAGGAATGTGAGAGAGTCCTAACTAGAATCGCTTCTATTGCTTTATTGTAACCTATTCAACAATGATGCTGGTATTAACGTCCTTAAAATAAATTAAAGGTGAAGCCTTAAAACTTGGGATAGCTCTATTGCATTCAGTTCATTTAAATATATGAAATATTTTCAGGGAAAAATCTTTAGTAGCGTGACGGGACCAACTCTTGAGTAAAGGGGTAGGGGCGAATTTTGAGACGAGATAAGGGTAATTATTGTTACGGTCTGGAACGGAAGAAAGATAGCTACATTTTAAACTTAACGTAGTTAGACATAATATCTATACTCTAATAATCTTCCTCCATAAAATCTAGATGTTGGCGCTGATTTAAAACCAGATGTTCGACGAACCGTGATTGAAAATATCACCAACCTAAACGTTAAAGTCCCGGTAGCCAGTATCTGGGTCTCCGTCGATCAAACAAGTTTTAGGTGTTTAGTGGACATGAATGGGTGCTTAGTAGAAGAATTCTCCAATAGGTGGGTTTGGTGGACATGAAAGAGTGCTTGGGGGAAGAACTCTCCAATGGCCTTTGACCGTGAGCATTAGTAGTGTGGTCAGTAAATAGACAACTGTGCACTCTCAATCAATCAGCTCTGTAAACAAGTGGGCGCTGTGTGCTTGCCGATAAGGTTGGTCAGAAGGGTGATGAAAAGGGGGGAAAGGGGGAAGGGGAATCGTGTGAACTTTGACATACTGCCAAAGTGGTTTTAATTGAAGCACGTATATTTGATTTTTTTTTATGTTGAGGGATTTAAAGGGAACTCCGAATCGAATGTATCAATACTTGACTTACAAACTGATTTAAATTTAAAACATATTCAGCACCCAAACTCCTGGCCATTATTAATTCTTTATGTGAAATTCAACAATGATACATTTTTCTACCATGCCTGTAATCAAACCCAAGACCTCTATCTCAAGAGGCAGGCACACTACTGATTGAGAGCTAAGGTGTCGGATCAAGATTGAATGAAAAAATGTATTCGAATGTACGTAAAATAAAACTGGCTGGGAATTAATCAATTTCCTTTATACCAAATCTATATAATATATATTATATTATAATTTACGTTAATATAAGGATGTGGGATACGCGAGAAAATGTGAGTGTTTTTTCAGTTTTTATAGTGAAATATTTATTTGGTAAAAAAAAATTGTTTCAGTACAAACAAAGTTTAATTTTCTTCCCATGATTAAATCAACAGTTGTTGAATATTTGTCATAATCATAGCGGCATTAGATGATAAAAATTTTAAATGAAGAGAAAGGGTTGTCATTAACTTCCAGGACACCTTTGACAGTTATTCAAGAACTGTTGAGGTCAACATGTCAAGAAAATTAAACTCTATGTTCCTACTGGGGGAAATTTTATTTCTTTAGACCAAAAAAAGTGTTTGTATAAAAACTGCAAAAATCACTGACAGTCTTTCGGGTTCCCCACATCTCCACCTTAATCAGTGCATGTATGGACGCTATTAAGACAAGGTTTCTGATGTCACAAAATAGTGAGTGAGGTATCTAAGTAAAGATTTTAAGATATTTATTTGTGAAAAAAAATCACAAATTCTCAACTGTTGCTGGATTTACTACAAACCCTGTGAGTTGGACTTGCAAAAAAAAAATTTGACTTACGTGATTTTCCACCTGTATACGATGAATATTTAAACGCTGTTTTTGTTGAATTGAAGATTATCTTCAATCTTTGTTATTTTATACGTTTTCATAAAATATATTACTGGTACCTTTCCCCAACATAAAAAAGGGATACAATGAGTATCGGATCCAAGGTATGTCCACCTCTTTTTTTTCTTTCAGTATTAGATGTATTCAACAGATATTTGTTATGATTATTGGGAAGGAAAATAGTAAATATGTAAATGGTATAAATTTGTCAAGAACATTTTACGAACCAGCCTGGATAAAATTAAATTTTTTTTAAGTATAAAATTTATTCTTATCACATTTTAAAGTGGAAGAAATCAAATGCTTGTTCTAACGGCAACAAAAAAACCGACCCTCATTCGCCGGTGAATGAGGTAACAATTATAGCTCATAACAACCAATTACACACGTCCATCACATATTCTACCTTAAGCTATGACTGAATATTTAACCTGAACAAAGGATTAATCTAAGATAGCACAGCGATATACCAGTGGCACGCTAAGACAAAGACCGTGGCTTAGATTCCTGAGTCCAGATGTCATTTTTAAGTTTTTTAGACCATTACACATTCATCCCTATAATTAAGGGCTACCTAAAAAAAAGCCATTTGAAGCATGATAAGAATTTGCAATCAAAATCGTAAAACTGTAAAATAAATGTTTAATTTAAGACTTTTGTTAAAATACGGGGTGCTTTTTAGTCCTCAGCTACTTTGTTTTGGGGGCGAATGACAACATGTAATGCAAGAACGGACGATCCTAAAAACTACGGGCTAGTTGTCAACACCACTCATGAACCAGACTGGGAAATAATTAGAGATACGCCCAAAACACTTTCTCTGTCATGAGAAAATGTAGACTCCGTTTAGCCTAAAAGTTAGCAGTCCTACCTTGACCTATTTCACTATGGCCCTATCTTATTATCCACATCAATTCTGAATGAAGTAAGCTACCCTTCTGAGAGAATAGAATGCATAGTAGCTGCTAGAAATCTTTTAAATTGGACATATATTTATAAAATAGGACAGTTATCGCTAATTTTAACTTATTTGTGTGTGTACGATGCCTTACTGCAATATGATTTTTTGTAGAAAGTAGCATTCAGAAATTACAAAAATATTTTTTGCAGTCAACTTTGATAACACTCTACTATTTTATTAGTATTTTTTATATATATATTGATAATCTCTTAAAAAACTGACAGCTGCAGATCCCATGGCTTGACGTATGAATACGTGAAAGAATATCTAGTAAATTTCCTAGCTGCACTGTACTTGCTATTCACATATTTACATAAACCAAAAACCAAACCAGACGAGGTTGACGCCTTAAGCCAAAATGGTCAACAATGACAATTTTAGAAGTATTAAGACCATATCACAATGTTTGTAATTTTTTATTACGTCCATTTAACTTTGAGACCTACGTACCGTTACATCAAACTCTGCCCACTTGGCTATTCTCACCAACAGTTTGTTATGTTTTGCACAACTTGTGGCTAGACACTTAACCTGATTGAAAATGCGTGTAGCTGCTTAGTCGCAACCGATAAATCAATAGAACGGCTCCCTGTAATAAGATCGCCATAGTAACAACTTTATTTTATAGTTAATATACTAGAGGATGTATTTTCATTTAATCGCACGACAAGACAAGTGTCTATAATTTTCAATTTTGATAGCTCAAAGTCAATTTTTGTGTAAAATATATTATTACGGGTTTATAAATATACATAATCCTTAAGCCTTAATATATATTATATATATATCAATGGTTGTAATTATAATATTTTATAAGCTTGAAATTAGCCACCATGGTGCAATATATATAATTATTTATTATTTTTAGTTATATAATTTGTATTGGTTTAGTTTTACATTAAAATTAAGTTTTTAATATTAAATAATATGAATTAATGATTTGATTAGTATATTTAAAAATAATATGAATTATTAATTGATAAATTAAATAAATTAACTAGAGAAAAATAATATTTTTTTTTAATGCAAGAAGTCTTTTCCATGAATTATTGATTAGAGCAACTGATTTTTTTCAGTCCAAAAATTCAATTTTATTTAGGGTATCTAACGGATATTTACAAACCCGCAAATTATCTAAAAACACGACTCACAACTAGCTTAGTTATAGAATAAATACAAAAGAGAGTCTCAATGTAATACATTATTTATCATCATATACGTAATAAGCTACTATTTAAAACTATTAATATATGAGGACGTTCTGTATGTGGTAGGTAACAATTTATGAGTATAAATATATTCATGTATATTTTATAGAGTAAAAACCGTGAACACTTTTAATATATTATATAGCTATGAATATACTAATGAGTATCTGATAACGAAAGATTGATGACCATTAATATATACAAGTGTATTTGATAGAGAAAAAATATCGATGTCTTTGATTATATCTATGACTATGATTATAATCAGGTTTATTTAAATAGAAATATTTGTTGAATACAAATATAATATGACTATGGAGAAATTCAGGTATATTTGATAGACAAATACTAATGACTTTTAATATAGCAATAGTTATGAATGTATTAATAAGCATTTGATAGGTAAATGTTGATGACTATACAGGCAAGGTGTTCGGAAACTAACGCCCAACCTGCAAATATAGTTTGTTTGAACCAAAAGTAATACAAAATCCCAATACATTTACATCCATCAGACTATGCTAATACCATTAAAATGTGTTCAAAATGTTGGCGTACATCGCCGGGAGAACAAAGCTATGCAAGAACGTGGATACAACAGGTTGCATAGGAGTTAGGTGCGTGCCAATGCACATGTATTAATGGCAAACACTTTCTGTGATGTAGGACCGTTAATGATGACCCTCAGAACGTATTCCCATTTCTAGCTGGACTGTTGTGTTGTTTACTATTGTGGGATGTCCTGCTTCCATGCTCCAAGATGTTGAGGTGAGCAGTGCTGCACGCCTATGCAACCTGTTGTACACCCATACTTGCACAGCTTTGCTCTATCGGTGCTGTCCACCAAAACTTTGAACACAATTTAATGGTATTAGCATATTTTTCCGGATGTAAGTGTATAGGGATTTTGTATTACTTTTGGTTCAAACAAACTATATATTCAGTTTGAGCCTTGAGTTTCCGAACACCCTTGATATTATTATAAGGTGTATGAGATAGCGAAATTTTGAATATATAGCAGGATTTGGATGATTCTACATTGGTTAATTCGAAAAATTGGATAAGTTGAAACCACCATGATTCCCCATGAAATTTCTATTTAAATCAATGGTAAAAAATAATATTTAAATAAAATTTTAGAAGGAACTTAGTAATCTTTATTAAGCCACCCCAATATCAAATTAAAGTTGCATCCAGCCTATCGACACATAATAAATTAGAAGGCGGGGAGTTACGCAATGGCGGCGAGCGGGTCTCATATAGCGGATGGGTTGGCCCGGTTTTCATCAATTCTGATTTAAGTCTGGAATTTTTGTATGCTACTTTTTCCAAGTTTTATATTTTGTAATTGAGTTTTTCTTGTTTATTTTATGTATGTTTTATTGTATATGTTTGTGTCTTATAATTATAGCATAATAAAATGGGTGTGATTATATATATATATATATATCATATTTCGAGGTTATTGATTAATGGTGTACAAGCTGCTTAGATAATCATAAAACAGGATAACTCGAATATTGGATATTTCGATAATTTTTTTAGATATCCCTGGGACTTCTAATTAATAAAGTTCTACTTTAGTTGGGTTTTTATTAAGATATACTGATAACTTTGAATATATTCGGGTATTTGATGGATAAATATTAATGACTTTGAATATAACGAGTGTCCATAATAGACAAGAATTTATGACTATTGATATATCCTGGATAAAGTTACAGATAAACTAATAAATTGGAGTATAATCGTAAGGATTCGACACCTTAGCTCATTCGGTAGCGTGTCTGTCTACTGAAATAAGGGTCCTGAGTTCAATTTCCAACATATCTGAAAATGTTATCATTGCTGAAATGTGTAATGGGTGTAAATTAAAAGTAGGAAGGATGCATATTTATTTCTTGATAAGGAGGGTCGAAATTCTCAATATAGAGTGTACCTTTAGGAATTGTTTCCATTCCCCCACACTCTGGAATTGTACTTGGTGGTCCAATTAGCGGCAATAACCAAGTTAAAGGCAGTTTGTAACAAGACCCGACCTGGTCCCTCAAGAATAGAACCTCATCTTCTCTGTTCCAATTTGTGGGGGTCTCAAGTTTGAACACCCCCTCCTTCCCAACCCACCCTTCTCCCCGCGACTAGAGGCGAGACAGACATTGCTCCTAATTGAGTTATGTGCATCACTCTGGAACTCATCTTGTTACCTCTTATATCGAAATAAAGTTGTATCTGCTTTTGAAGGAATCTATCGACATTATTAGTTTTCCTGAATTGAGAGATTTATCTAGTGATATCTTAAAATATGACGATTTAAAAAAGCTTTTATTTTTCACTGCGTCGTAATACCTATTTGGTATATACACATACGTTAATTATCCTTATTAAAGAGGGATAGGGAAGATTAAAATGTTGAGGAAATGTACCAGCATTTGCAAGAAAGGATAGTTGGAAACAATGTTGGTATTATTATTTTATAGCGTGGGGCATATTTGGCTGTGAGAGATATAGTATCTAGTTCGGTCGTCATGTGTGAAGTATTTAGCCACTCTCTGGGACCAGAACGTTAACTAGTGTATACCTTGTAGGTTGTCTATAGTAGGGGCACAAAATGTGAAAAGTGTCTACCTGATGGAGCCCCTTTGCCACAAACGGCAACCTATTTTATCTGAAAGATCTAACTACTATGAGTAAGAAAAGTGATGTTGCCAACCTGACAAATAGTTGGGTTAGCTGCCATATTGGATCAAAGATGGCAGCCATTGATTTCTTATTCAAGCCTTATCTCGGTTCCCTGTCATAGGATTTCAATCAAGTTTTTTCATATGAAAGATAATTTTATTCTTCTTTCTTTTGTTAATTAAAACATTTTCGCCTATATCTGATGGATTTTTCGGAAAATTATAAAACCTATTTTTGAAGCTAATATTAAGCACTGATACTCATCTTGGGATAGACTTATTTGAATATGTACAGCTGCAAATTATTCCTTATTTTAATCACATTTTATTTACTAAGAGGTCATTTTTTCCGCAAACCCAATATTTTTCCCGGAAATGAGGTTCAAATTTACTACTGAAAATACTACTTTCCGGGATATACCTATATTTGCACTAGTGTAATTAATGAGGAATGTAGATGAATAGTATGAACATTTGTTTGGAGCGAGAGTGGAAAACTACTAATAGACAAATAATCCCATCACACACCACCGGAACTGGAACCCTAACCTCCCCGTCACTACAAACCAGAAAAGACGAGAATACTGGCCTGTCCCTTATAATAAGTTGCCATTTTTTTATTTGGGATATTTAACATGCAAGTTCTGAACTAAATGAATATATACAAACAAATTACTTACAAACTATCTTAACTATAGAACACACAATACCTAATTCCAAGGACGTTAAATCATCACTGTTAAAGAGTAAGCTCAATTCCACGAATTATGCATTGGCCACGCTGGGAATCAAGCCTGGAACCCTTAACTCAGCAGGTAGATACGTTACGAAATGATCTAAAGTATCGAACTAAGGGTTTAATAGCAACGGATATTAAAGTACTAATATTATAAATGGGTTATAGACCAGGGGGCAAATTTGTCTAGAAACATTTCCTCAATTTTAAAAGAACTATACTAATAGTAAACTCATAAAGTATTTCTGTACATTCAAATTTTTGTGGAATTTCTATATATTTTTGGGGTAGTCTAAGCGAAGAGAATACAAAATAAAATATTTTGTGAATATTTGTCTCTCTGTCCATTTGTTTGTTTGTTTGTTGGCAGTAAACTCAAAAAATATTCATCGGATCAAGACGGAAACTTTTATATCGCACTCCTTATTTTTCAAGGAACAGGAGAGGCTGAACTATATACCATCACGCTATATTATCAGTGATCTAAGCAATGTTGAATAAACTAGACGTAAGCACTAAACATAGGTTGTGACTGCTTCACGCACACGGATACAAAGCTCGGTACTTGATTCGACCATTGAGAGGGGGGATGAATTTGTGTTTCTTCAGGACTCTTCGTACGCGCATAAACACTGATACCAGGTTGGTTTAATTATTTTCTTGATTCCTAGCTGTCGGCTGTGTTTGAATACGTGAGCACTACGAATACTATTGCACTACGAATACTATTCTTGCTTAGCGTTTGGTACTAAGACAATAGAAAACAATTGTTTAGTGTGATAGGTCCCTCACCATAGAGTGCTTCTTTTAGTTAATTTATTTTGATTTCTTAGATAAAAATTTAAACTATTTATTTTGGTGCTTATTGCAATAACACCGTCACGTAAGATTGCATTTGTCTCTTAAATTTAGGTATCTTTCCGGTTATTTTATGGCTTTTCGTGTAAATTAAGCTTATTTAGGTTGGTTTCTTAGATAGTAAATTTTATTTATTTCTTAATGTGTTGATTGCAATAATGCCTCCTCGTAAGCGAAAAAAATTTGATACAGGACTGCAAAAAGTAATCAATTTATTTTATTTTCTTACCAAAGGTAGTCGTTTATGTGTGACTTCATCGACATATAAAATATTTCCTTTGCCTCATACGTGTCTGAAATGGTTTGACTTAAATGCAAGTGAAGAGGTGGGAAAACACTAGTAGAAATATAGGTTTTTTGACATAAAAACTGTTAATAGTCCGATTTTGTGGTGAACAATGAATAATCAATATCCGCAAAGTAGCCGTTCTGGGTTCTCTGTAAACCATGTTCCCCAAGCAGACGAACAACCCAAGCGCCTTTAAATATTTTAGATATACATACCCACACAACACATATGTTGGTTAAACAGTATCAATTGAGATATCAGGGAGCTTCATTTGGATGTAAACATAGTTTTGATGAACCACAAATTTTCCCATAGGAGTTTTACGAAGCGCCCATCTAGAGGATCTGGGTTTTATACTGGGGATATGCATACATTTAATACATTGATCTAATCAATTGATTGATGGCATGGTAAAGTATAATATGCTCAAATAAAGAGTTCGTTTTAGCTAAAAGATCACTGGTCAACAAATTAAAACTTTTTTTCTATATCTGGTTCGTAAATGGGTGGATATAACTTATTTTCAGGTGCTTAATTCAGTGGAAAAATCAGATTCTCTCTATTACGTCACATTTCCAAGATACACAGCACTAACACAAAGACAATAATACGACTTTAGCAACTATTTACCATTTTAAATACAAACAAAATATAGCCCTCAATACTCACCTATGTTTTCTTGATAACATAAAAAACTAATTTAAACCAACAAAAATCGCTAAAATAATCCACATTAAGCCATGATATTAATATTTACAAAGTTTAATGTCAATTTTCTCAGACAAACTAATTCAAACCAACAAAAATCACTAAAATAATCCACATTAAGCCATGATATTAATATGTACAAAGTTTAATGTCATTTTTCTTTGACAAAATGGGATGACGATGCCTTTCTTTTGTAAGGTATTTCATCAGTCTCTCTAAAAAGAACTCAACAGTAATCGCCCATCATCGAAGGGTTCCTGTGTCCTCGGTAACGATGCTCCATAGTCATGATATCTTGGTGAAAGCGTTCACCCTGTTCATCACTAACAGTACCACAATTTTCTGGGAAAAAGTCAAGATACCAGTGTAAAAAGTTAATTTTTAGTGACATTCTACACCCCATGTTCTTGTAGTTGTCAAATAGACCACTAATATGGAAATATATTTATCGTATCTTCTGTTGCCAAAAAAGCCGTAAATAATTGCTTTGAATGAGGACCAAGCAGATAACTTAATATTTGTAAGCTTAGTATCAAAGGTTCTATCTTTCAACAATGCCCTAATTTGTGGCCCAATAAATATACCTTCTTTTAGCTTTGCTTCACTCAAATTGGGATTTTTTTTTTCAAATGATTACAGGCCTGACCTTCTTTATCGAGATCTTTTACTAAGTTCTTCATTAAACCTAACTTTATATTAAGCGGAGGCCAAATGACTTTACTCGGCTCAACCAATGGAGTAAATTTCACATTTTCCTTTCCAGCAATGTATAATTTTCTCGTAGGCCATTCCTTGACTTTGTAGTGGTTCTTGGTGTCTCGGCTGTCCCACAAGCACAAAAATTAACAGTATTTTGGGAATCCACCCTGTAAACCTGTAAGAAGTGCGACAAATTTAAAATCATAGCTTATCTACCACTCATAATATTTATATTTGATTCCCTCCATCAGCAAAGCCATACTTTCATAAGTTTTCATGATGGCCACCGCATGCACCAAAGACACTGATGGAAGTTTGTTGCTATTATGCAATAGCACTACTTTTAAGGTTGCTTTAGATGAATCCATAAATATTCTCCACTTATTTGGATTATGTTGAACACCCAACTCCATCATCAATCCGTTCATGGCTGTGCACACAAACATTGAATTCTTAATTTCAAAATATCCAGACAAGCAGCTCTTTCTTGTTCTAAAACTTGAAATCTTTGTACCTTGCTCTAGAAGGATCCATTGCTACAGTTTAGAACCCAACAGTTCAGCTTTCTGTTTATAAATTTCAAATCACGGACCAAATAGTTCAGTTCCTTCTCTTCTATAAGGTGAGGCGATCTGTCATGAGTTTCAGGGATGTACTCTTCAAATGTCGTGCATCTTCTGATTCATTTTCCTCTGATGGTTCTGATGTAGTGGTTTGCAAGTGACAAGCACGAACAGGTAAGCCTTCCCCACGAGGCACAGGCATATGAACTAAAGAAACATTAGGATATTTAATTGTATGTTTAGTTTTACTGGAATGTCCTTCAATATTAACAGTCTATATGATCTTTTGGCTCGCACCAAACCATTGGAATAGCAAACAGTATGGCTCAGTGGTTTCCTTTCATCCATTCTATAAGGGTAGTTGTGCAGGTTATGCAAGCAATATGAGGTGCAAAGGGTTTATCCTGATCTCTAAGAGCACAATCAAAGTACAGTTTATAAACTTTCTTAACTAGGTCAGTGATTGGCTTTCTTGGCGTTTTTGGAATGAACTTACCACATACATAGCAAAAGTTACTGGGGTGGTTTACACAATCACGAAGTTTAGCAGTTGCCATTACGTTAAGAACACTGTACTAATTATAACCTAAAATTTTCAGAACGTCTCACTAGTTCACACAGAAAAATCAAACACACAAAATAACACAAACTAAGGTATCAATAAAGATAAATATACAAAGTGACTAAACACATACAAGTTTCAACACGCACTAAACAGCAGGGCTAACGTGGCTAGCTGAGTCACCTCTAACGGCCAATGGCTGTACCGTTCCCTCTCAACAAAATTGCCCTGCCATCTAATGACTATTTTTAGAACTTCTTCCATCATATATTGTATCCAAATACAGAGTGCAACCAGCATAGTCAGTGATAATTCATGAAAAAAAAGAGAG
>CABFWO010000560.1:129045-259561 GCA_902155825.1 Timema genevievae
GGGAGGGAAGGCAGAAAATTTTACGATATCTTACGTGTGGGGTCAAAAATCACGGAATGAAGCCTTTCGTAATTTTATTGATTCGAGCTGGACTAGGTCATCCAGGAAATCTAATTGGGGATGATCTAATTTATAACGAAATTGTCACAGCACATACATTTATTATAATTATCTGTATAGTGATACCTATTTTAATTTGTGGGTTTGGAAACTGATTACCTCAATTATTACTTGGAGCACCTGATATAGCTTTCCCACGAATAAATAATATAAGATTTTGACTTTTACCCCCATCATTAATAATACATTTAGCAAGTAGATTAGTTGAAAGAGGGGTACAGGGTGAACAGTTCAGCTACCCTTGTCATTTACTACTATTGCTCGTACGGGAGGATCAATTGATATATCAATCCTCTCGGTACATCAAGCCGGAGTATCATTGCCCCGTATTCTGCCTGTCTATGGGCGCTAGTCCCGCTCAGCTTGTGGTGTGTTTGTCTATCAGGTACACTCTGAATCTGACATTCATCTGGACGCGACGGGGAGCTTCAAGCGATTCGAACCCGTAGATCGTGACTTCAAGGTGGCCATAACGACGAGCAGCCTCACGGCGGGGTCCTCACCAGGCGTCGTGGCCACCCCTATCATCCCGCCACAACCTCTGAGACCCGCCCCGGCACCACCCCCGTCCATACCACCCCCGGTGAAGACACGCTCAAACACGGAGGTCATCCCCAGTCCAATACAGGTTAGTGGACCGTAACTACAGTAAGAACATGATATGAGGGCCCAAATGTTGGTAGCTGTATCGCAGGGTATCTTATCTCTTCAAAACGACAACAATCTTTGTCACCAAATTTTGCTTCTCCCTGTTTGAAACCATTACTCGCACTTGAAGGGGTGGCAACTCAACAACTCTCACAAAATCTCCTCGTTGGTTACAAGAAGATACCGACATACAGGATGATCCAAAAGTTGCGCAACCCTGTTTTACCAAGGATATTTCTCTCAGAAGAACATGGAAAATGAACATGTTATTTATATGTATGGCAACACTGTGATGTTGGCCGGGTGTTGTGTAGGCCTTGTGATTTTGAGACATACACTAGGTCTAGCCAGTTGAGTTACAGCATTTGAAAGTGTAAGATGAGTTTTTCACGGGCAGAGCGAATATTCATTTTGGAACATTATTTTAAGGCCATGGCCTGGTTTGATTTAATTGGTTATGTAAACAGTCAGAACAGTAGGATTTGGAGATCTGAAAATCCACACATTTTCCATGAGGCACATTTACACAGTCAGAAGATTGGAGTGTGGTGTACAATTTCACGTCGCAGGGTGGTGGGTCCTATTTCTTTTGAGAAATTGTTAATGCTGAACGTTACTAGGAATTTTTTATGCAGTTTATTGCATTACTGGAGGAAACAGAACGTGATTGCTGGTTTCAGTAAGATGGAGACACTGCACACACAGCCAATTCCACCATGACAATGCTGGCTGAGTTTTTTGGTGATCGTGTGATTTCTAAGGGTTTGTGGCCATCTCATCCCCCAAACCTAACGCCACCTGATTTTTTTCTCTGGGGATACTTAAAACAGTCAGTCTATGCAAACAACCCTTGAACCTCTGCTGAACTTCAAACCAACATTGAGAGGTGCATTGTAACCATACCCCAGGCAATGATTCGTCGTGTGTCTATAAATATGGTTAAACGAGTGAATTAGTGTTACAGAGAAGAAGTATCACGTTTTATAATCCTTCTGTTATCTCCTTATGGTGTATTGTTTGGTTTACATTAGATGTATATATTATATGGCACAAAATATAAGTTTTTTCTTTGGATTGCTTGGCTTTTGGATCTCCCTGTATTTTATGGCTTTATTTTACGATGATTACCAAAATGTAAAACTTTATTTGTCAATCTATTCAAAATAAACTCAAACCCAAACTTTATGTGAGTTTTTTTCTATCACCGCGTCTTATTACCTTTTTAGATTATACGCATATATGATAATTACCCTACTGGAGTAGGTATGAGGAAGGGAAACACTCTAGATGTAATATACCTGCATTTGCATGGAAAAAGAGTGGGAAACCATTTAGGAAAAACTACTCAGTGAACCTAAACGAGATTCTAACCCTGATCTTCCTGTCATCAACAGGCCAGTCTAACATTAGAATTATGCCTTAGAACATTTGACCACTGACGCGTGAGTTTTATGAGAGTAACACAGTAAGTATCTCATTTAAAGAAATAAAATAAACCACGAGTGAGAGTGGTAAAAGTTTGATGGTAGTGTTCCGCTGTTTATTGCAGGTGGCGCGCCCCGTGGTGGAGGAAGTAACCGCGGGGCTGGTGCCGACGGTAGACCCCGACTCGTCAGCCGGGGCCCCACTGCCCTCCGCCCTTCAGAGGGCCATGTCTTGTGACTCTGTGTGCTCCGACACTTCCGTGGTGCTGGGGGACCTGGAGGAACCTAACGTCACTGGGTACCTGTGCGTCGGGCTGGAATACGACAGGTGAGAAGAACAGAAATGTCGCATATGAGTGTGAATACTGGCCGCCAGAGCTGAAGAAATTATAGTGAAACAAAATAACTGATAGAAACTTTGTCTAAAGGAAGGTAGAATTTAGATTAAAGGTATTCGAATTTTCGTGGAGTGGAAAACTATTTAATAGTAGCTCTGTGGGCAGTAGACCTCGCTACCTCCATTCAAAAAAATGCTAAGTACATCATTTTAAGATTTATGTCATGTACAGTACAATACTTATATTTACTGTAGTCTTAAGATTTCTCTTTGGATTTCAAGTTGAAAAATATCCTATAAATTGATTATTGGATTTGAAGTTTGATTTCTCCTTGGTGATCAAGCTATATAGAAAACAAATGATTACTATTATTATTATTATTACTAGCAGAAGCGCGTCTTACTACCCGTTCGGGTTATACGCACTTAAACTAATGTGCAATGGTAGGGTGATTGTGAGATGAAATGGAGGACCTACAGATTAACGTGGAATCCGAACCACGGTGGAGGCCTGGCATTCCACACATTCACATGTTGTGATTAATACACGTCTTGTCAGAGGTGAAGTAAGGGTTTGGAAATCAGATAAATCTGTGCCGGGACCGAGGATTGAGCCCCGGACCCCCAGCAGAGAAGTCTGACACCTTACCCCTAAACCACCAGGTCACCCAAAAATGATTATAAAATTTAAAAGATTCTGCTCGAGGTACTAAATATAATCCTTAGAATTTTAAATTCAAATCACTTAGATGAGATATTTAACGGTTGCCATCTTGAAACGGATAGCCAGAGTGAAAAACCTCGTAGTGCGTTGTTCGGAATGGGTTGAAAGAATTTCTTTGACGAGACTATCTGAAAATTGTATGACATTCAAATTGGTCTTATTATATGAAGTGTAACAGCTTGCAAAATGAAAGGATTATATCAGCCTTAATAGTGGTTTCCAATTATATTCATGCGATAAAAGAGAGTTTATCTACCATAATATTTGTGCGCAATTTTATAATAATTTGGGGATAATCTAGCTCATTATTCTTTGTCATCACGTCATTTCTATACTTTAGCTGTAGTATTTATATTTTTTGTGTGAATTAATATTAAATTAGTTCTGCTTAACACAAAACTAACACGCTTGGGTGGCCGCATGTTCTAAGGAGTCAATCTCGAAATAGACTAAATTACCAATGCTGGGGATATCGGTGCTCAAATCCCAATTGGGTGTACTAAGGATGTTTTTTACTAAATTATCTTCCATTCTTTCTTTCTCTCCATGAAAATGTGAGTACACTTCCTCTAAAATCAACCTTCCTCATCCTTAACACATGAGTAAATTTTATGCTTATATGTAGTAAAACGTGGTGCTAACAAAAAAAAATACATTTTACCACCAACATAGTAAATTATTCATAAATTTTGAAAAATGACACCTTGATACGGAGCTTGTAACTAGAAAATTGTAAATTTTGAAAAATTACTCCTTCACTAGGGAATTAATCCCAAGACCATTGGCTTAGCACACCAATGATATACCCCTGAGATAATCCTGAGCACGTGACGAATCCTGGATAGCTCAGTGGTAGAGCGTTGATGCGCTGAATCAAGGGTCCCGGGCTCGATTCTCTAATCTAGGCGTCATTTTTCGAAATTTACGAATATATCTGATGCGGCTGTATCCGTACTAAGGATAATTTTGACATCCCAATCTTCGATAGTAATGTACAGTTAAAATGTGCAAGCATAATTTGCTTTCTGCATAATAAATTAACATCGTACATTAAAAAATGCAGGTAAAAGCAGTTGTGTGTCATGGAATGTTGTCAGGGTAAGCAGAGTTTGTTAAACCTATACCTGTAATATTATGTTCTCACTCCCTTGGTTCCTCTTTGACCAACCATCTATCTGATCGCTCTGATCTACACACCCTACAAGGGAATGTATTTTAGTTTATATCTGACTCATTAGTGTTCTAGTGAGGGATGATTACAATTACCAGGTACATCTAAGACCAATTACGTAGCTCAGTCGGTATCGTGTCTGTCTACAGCGCTAAGGGTCCCGGATTAGATTCCTGGACTGTCCGAAAAATGTATCATGGGTTATATGTAGGTTCCCTCTTTCACAGTGATGAATTAATGACCGGGGGCTGGATGTTGTGTTTGTTTTAGATTTAAGTTAGTTTCTAAGTTGTGTTCTGATATAACCAGGTGGTTCGGAAAGTGAACGTTAAATAACTCAAATAAATTAGATGAAAAAGATTAATACTGCTTACCTTGGCAATACTCCAACCCACCCACGCCGCAAGCTAAAAGCATACTGATTAATGTCAATTTGTGAGCTAATTCGCCACAAGTTTCATTCCTTTGACGTTAATAACATTAGTGTGATGAGCTTAGGGTTCACAAAGTGCGCAAAGCCTACGCCCTTCGCTCACTATACTCTATTCAGTTAGGACATGGAATTCCACCAATCATAACCAAGGTCACATCATATTTAGGGACAAAAACTATTTAATAATTTAATTTTAGCACCACGTCTTACTACCCGTTAGGGTTATACGCTTAAGTACTAATTACACTAGTGGATTAGGAATTGGTAAGGTTGAATTTAGAGGAAGTGAACCCGCATTTGCGTGGACGTGGAGGGAGAGTGGAAAACCATTTAGGAAAAACCACCCCCAGTTCACCCGACCGAGATTCGAACCTCAATCTACCCGTCCTCGGTGGTCTGGCTCAACACGACTGGCGCGTTAGCCAACTACGCCACCGAGGCGGGTCTCGACAAAAACTATTAACTTGCTTAAAGTTCTCACAAAGAAACATCTGAGGAAAGTCACGAAACCTTGCCATTTGCCGTTTATAAAGTAATATGTGGGACAGATACTACTTAATGTTGCATACAGAAATTATAAACATGATTCCCTGCAACAAAATATATTAAGGTTGAATTTAACCTTAAAAATAAATGTGAATCTTAAAATCATATTAAATGCAACGCTTAGTGTATATTTTTAAAAGGGGAAGGGAGAAAGATTAATCAAATAAAATACTAATATAGTTTAATTTAACACTATAATAATATAATCTTGTGTGTCTAGGCTACATTATTCGTAGCCCAGTAGTGGAAAGATTAGTCAGTACTAATGTACCGTTTCCCAGGGGACGCCCGAATATACTAATCGTACATCCTTTCCGTGGAGGCTCTTTGCATGTCCAGATGATATGAGGTGATGGTGATTGTATGAGGGTGTGGAGCGAGTGGAAATACTTAAACCTAAGTTAGGACAAACTTTGGTTACATTTGGGGTACTTCCCCTTTAGGTAAAAATACTGAAGGAATCAGCTGGCAATCAAACCCGGAACCCATAGGCTCGTTGTAATGTGCACTGAACAGTAGAACACAAACCCAGTTAATTTAACACTGGTAATGGATAATAGCCGTTCACGCGAATCCAATTTTTGTTTGTCCGTGTTGTAATTGTACCAGTTCTGTTAATACGCATTCATTGAATACGCCAATGGAATGGGGATTAGGAAGGTAGTATGAAAGTGACGCATTATACCATGCAACCACCGAGTTGGAATTCAAATTTAAACAAGAGGAAGTCTAAATGACAACTCCAATTCGCCATCGGCTGTGTTTGTGAAATGTCTTAAGTAATCGACGATCTCAAACTTCCATGACGGATTATGATTTATACTACCGGTATGTGTGATAAATTACACTGAACACACAGGACGAAACCTGTATAGCTAAGTGGTGGAGAATTCGTAAGGTAAGCCAAAGAAAGGCCCCGAGTTCAATTTCCGTGTTTGGAGTATTTTTTTAAAATACATTTCATATCTTAATTTAATATAAGCAAATAAATATAAAAATATTCTTATTTTCTTCCAAAGCTTTGGGCAGACCTAAAACCTAGATTAGACGATATTATAAGACAAGTTGAGGAGGTGCTTATGGAATCTCTGTTTTGGGGGTAACTTGGTGTCCATTCAGGTATTGGCACTTATTAACCGATGCTGCCTTTCTTAAATATTTATTTTATTAGGTTTTAGTGTCAGCACCGTCAGTGTCTTAATTCATCTCATTAAACTTGACGGAAAGATCAATAAAGAGTAGTTAGAAAGAACCGTATTATTATTCACTTGAAAACAAGACGGAAAATCTAGCCGCATAAGCCATTCATGTTATGCTTGATCAACGCTCAACCTCCACTCTTTCTCCACAATAATCTTCTCCAATCCTCTCATTTAACCATGCATATCCCACCCGTGCTAAACGCCAGAAAATTACGGATTGAAATAAAGTATTACTATTTATTTTAGTTGTGACCACTAAGTTCTTTGACCCTAAAGGTCGATATATGCGACTTGTTTATAAGCTCTGCCAGATGTAATTTAGTTTTATCCCTTATTTAGAAATAGTTACCGATTTACAAAGTAATTCCCTAGAAAATTCTGGTGCATTTATTTACACCTAAATTCCCATTCTTATCCCCTTAAGAGTAGGAACCGAGCTTTGTGCTATATAAAAAGAAACTCACCAGTCACGTTCCATCCGATTGCGAACCATCAAAACGTGATTTCCATCTCTACACAATATTTTTTCTAATGATCCTCTCTCTCCTATTTTCCCCCTTCGCTTATAGCTGGGGCCGAACTTCGTTATGGAAGGTGTTTGTAATGAAAATGGCTGTAGAGAGGTTTCCTGCATTTTAGTGTAGTGATCATTGATTGCCAAGATCCGGTCGGTGGCCCGGCCTCAACCTTCAGAACACGGGACGTGGCTGTGCATGCTGAGTAAGAGATCAGGAAAAGCAGGAGGTATTCTTCTAGCCCTTCAATAAGTAGGGGATTAAACCACCCATAGCCAAACTAGAAAATACCTTTAAAAACTTATTAACATATTATTACTGGCTATTTTCATTATTTTTATTAATAATGTTTGATGGGTATCATAAAAGCTATCATAGCCGAATCGCCAAATGAATAACCTTTTAGAAGATTTAAAAAGAATTGAAAACATTGACTAAAAACTATGACTGTCAAAGATTACACTCTCCTAATTATTCATAACATATTGTTTGGCGTATGAATACACGAAATTATATTTAATAACTGAATTGTCATATAAGGTTTTTTCTAGGGCTATTAGATTGGAACCACTGAGCTCCGTTCCAATCAGAGCTCAGATTATCAGATCGGATAGTTTGGAACTAAGCGCCTTAACGCTCCCGACTATAACCATGACCGGTATCAATGGACTGGGAATTGGCAGCATTAATTTGGTTTAATTGAACTAAACATGTTTTCATAAAAGAGGGCTGGACCTATTCATAACAAAACGTAATAGCTTGGTAAGCAGACATGCTACCAACTGAGCAACGGTGTCGGACCTTATTAGTACTGTATAGGGATGGGCCAAACCGTGATTTTTCGATATCGGTGATTACCGTGACCGTGATTGTAAAATATCGGTGATTTATACCAGTAACTATTCACGGTGGCTGGTAGTCACAGTGATTTGTCGAATGATATTTTTTCACGGTCGCAGTGTGTTGCTGTATTGATATTTTACCCCAATCACTTCTCTTTACTATTAGTAGATAGAAACACAAGAGTTGCCAACTTTCCAGTATTTAGAGATTAATGAATAACAGATTTATTTTTCTTGGACGGAAAAAAATTTCACGTTGTGAATAAAAGTATTAAGAATAAAGATTAACTTTTAGGAATATTACTATACAATATTGCTTTATAAAATGTAAATTATTATGTTAATTAATCTCAAATACACCTACTTTATAAGTAAGTAAATAATTATTATGTTTGGGTTAGAAAAGTAAATTTGAGAAACATCCAACTTGTTATTGTATTGAACAGTTTAAGGAGATAGAGTCTGCCGCCACAAAGTAACTAAATGGAGGCTCTTTTTTTCAAAGAATATTTATCGAAACAGAAGAATTAAGGACATGACCGCTACTGCCCGCACCTGTAGGTCACCATATCACCAGATGCCAACCGATATATTGTCAGTCACGATGGTAGCTCTCAGACTGGAATGCTCAGCTGTCACCGTCTGGTGAGAGTATCGCTAAACACCGATTACCTATAACCCAATCACTGTTACTTTTGAGATCCATTCACTGGGATTGACGGTGATCAAGAAGTAACAGTGAAAAAATCAGTCAGTGAAATATCACCCATCTCTAGTACTGTATCACTTGTGAAAAAAACAAAGAATTAAAAATGATAAAAATTGATGATAAGGAAATGGTTCTTTATCATTTAGATCGAAACAAACACCCGTACAAACGTCGTAGACCAAAAATTATATTAAAAATATATTAATGACCACCACCACCACAAAAACCCTACACCCCAGATAGTCAACCTCCAACATCGATGTTTAAATAAAAGGCCAAGAAGAATCGATAGCTTTCCCCACTGAAAACACATTCCTGACATTCATTCAAGGCCAAATGAAGGTACCGAGAATCTCGGCGCCTGCCAAATTCATGGAGGGATGCAAAGGGCAAAACATTATTTTACACTCATCTCTCCTTGACAACGTTTTAGCTTTCTAGAAGATACTAAAGATCTTCTGGACAAATTTGCATGTATACATACAAAAATACACCATTACCCGCTTCGGTGTCCGAATGGTTTAAGGCATCACTCACGTGTTAGACTGACCTGCTGATGACGGGAATATTAGGGTTCGAATCCCTGTTGGTTCTACTATGATGGTTTTTACTAAATATTTTTCCACCTAGGGATGTGGTATCGAAAGAAAAGTATCAATACTGTACTCATTTAAAGTATCGGAAAAAATATCGACACCGTACTAGTATCGAAAGAAAAGTATCGATAACAGTAAATATCGGTATCGAGAATTTAATCTGGGAAAAAGTTTTTTATCAAGTAATAATATCAACTTTTGCACAATAATAATAATAATAGCAATTGTATTTTAGTAATTAGTTAAATACTGAAAATTGTAATGATTTAACCATATTATATTATATTTAGGTCTATCACGCCTATGCTATGTGTTGTAACTTGGAAGGTATGATTGATAGGATTGTAAAATGGATATTATAAAAGGTTTTACTATACCAGCTCTCAGAATATATATGAAAATTTAGATGATGGAAAGTTATTTATTAGCTAACTATGATTAATGATTAGTAATATATTTTTTCAATCTATATTGTACCCTTCTTTAACCATAGTAAACATTTAATCCCAAAATGAGTGAATATAACTAAAAAATTGTTACTTTTGATACCGATCCGATATCGGAGTGTGAGTACTAATATCAGTAAGAATATCGGGAAAAGGGTATCAAGTAAAAAAATACTAATATCGAAAGGAAAATATCGATATAAGTAAAGTATCGATACTTTTTCACATCCATAATCCCACTCTCTTTCCACGAAAATGTGGGTAGACTACCTCTAAAATGCTTCCTTCTTCATCCTTACCCCATTAAGGCCGATACACACAGATTGGTAAGCTAAGCTAAGCTGTGCTGTGCAATGCTGTCCTGTGGTAAGACTTTGTCAGTTTAGTGTTCAATTAATGCTTCCATTTTAATGTAAAAACATTTATTAAATATTAAACCTAAATAGAATATTACTTAAATACACGTGACACAAACTGAAAACAAAACTTAAATACTTCTTTGGTTATTTTCACCAAACCAGCACTACGTCTTTTCAACATGGATCCCGAGCTGCGTTATGCGCATGCGCAACGTCAGATGGCTCAAGATGGGAAATGGAAAAATTGCCCGGCCAGCAATCGGAAAAAACATAGTGTGGCGTAGCAAGGCATAGCTTAGCTTAGTTTAGCTTAGCTTTCTGTGTGAACCAACATATTTAAATATATAGTCCACTATTTTTCTAAAGAGTTAACAGAGCAAATCTTAGCTTAGCTTAGCTTTCTGTGTGAATCAACACATTTAAAAATATAGTCCACTATTTTTCAAAAGAGTTAACAGAGCAAATCTTAGCTTAGCTTAGCTTTCTGTGTGAATCAACACATTAAAAAATATAGTCCACTATTTTTCTAAAGAGTTAGCAGATCAAATCCTAGCATAGCTAAGCTTGGCTTAGCGTTATGTGTGTACCAGCCTTCAGAGTAATTATCATATATCCGTATAACCTGAACAGGTAGTATGACGAGGGGATAAAAAAAAAGACATGCGTGGTCATTTGACGAAGAAATGACGTCGGAGCGTGAGTGTAGTTTTATTGACGATTTATTGGTGGACAGTAAAGCTAGTAGCATTCATTCAACACTTGACCTTGTTCTTGCACACTGCCACGAATCCTTGCAGATCACCATGATATGTAAACAACACTTGGATGATTTCAAAAACGCACAGGGAAAAAAACATCAACTGCATAACGTGGCAACATTGCTAACATGTATTGTAAACAACCCCTTACTGTTTACATTAATAAAAATAAATTAACCTTCAGGGACTGGTGCTAATATAATAAATAACCTGAGGACTGGCATCATTGTATGATGTTCTAAATAATAATCAGAAACACAAAAAATAATACATACTATTATCAATGAAACAATATTATTACATAAATAGTTGAATAATATTGTATTGGCTGACCTGGTGGTCTAGGGGTAAGGTGTCAGACTTCTGTGCTGAAGGTCCGGGGTTCAATCTTCGGTCCCGGCACAGATTTATCAGATTGCCAAACCCTTCCTTCACCTCTGACAAGACGTGTATTAATCACAACTTGTGAATGTGAGGAATGCCAGGCCTCCACCGTGGTTCGGATTCCACGTTAAACTGTAGGTCCTCCATTTCATCTCACATACACGTAAGTGCGTATAACCTGAACGGGTAGTAAGACGCGGTGCTAATAATAATAATATAGTATTTTTTGTAAATTTTATTTAAAAAAAAAGAAAATTACAATAATAGTAAACTGTTACAAAAACATAGTTCACTATTAGAAAAAAATATAGCAAAATATTGTAAAGCATTATTTTATATTTCACTTTATTACTAAATCACTGATTACTTACTTCCACGTCATTATTGTATTATTTTATTTTAAACATGTGGAGGCAATGAGCCAGACCTTTGACATCATGACTGGTGCCGTTGCGTATTCACAACAATCCTGCATGACGCCAATTAAAACGCCCATTTTCAGAAACAAAACATATTTTTTTGAATGTTTGATGGCATCCATATTACGCATTAGAAACTAATTGAGGGATACTTGAGAAGATCCGACCTAATTACCCTTAATTTTGTGGTATGATTAGGTTAGCCTAGGTTGATAACTGGCTAATTTCCGAAACTCACGATACTTGTAATTTCTGAAAGATATAAATGTTCCGCTTCTGATATACTCCAAAACATGTACACAAATTAGCCATGTGCTTTTAGTACTTTTAGTAAGTAATCGAGACAGAGAAGTCCTGTGTCTTGAATCACTCGGTAGCACATACTGAACTATGGGTCCCACTTTTGATCCCCGTTAGGGTCAAAAAATGTATTATTGATGAAAATGGGGGGTTCTTCTTTCACGTTGATGAAGTGAAGGTTGGAAGGTTCAATCTTGGCTCTATTTTAGTTTTAGGTTAGTTTGTGAGTCATTGGTTAATAGGTTATACGTTAAGTATTAAAAACAAACGCTATTCCATATTAGTGAGTAGGTCCCAGGTACGTCCGATTCTTCCTACTCCGGGCTTCTTGAGAATCTCCAGATGCATGTCAAGAGATACCTGAATCATTCTATTAAATAAGCCCTCAGCACGCCGGAATAAAAGTTCAGACACGCTAGTCTAAGGAGAAACTCCTGGTCCAGGGAGTATTTAAACTACTACTTCCACCGCTACAATTGATCACCTGGGACTACCTACCAGGGAGTCGAACCGGAACCCGTAACCAAAATTAACAGTTATTTTAATGAACCATAAACAAAATAGGGACCCAAGAATTAAAGTATTTAAGAACCGGAATAGATATATATTTTAGGTTAATGAAGGTTCTTATCGGTTCTTAAAGGTTATTATTATTATTATGGCATTTTATGCCTTTCTTTTAGAAGCTTAATTTCATTTTGAAAATATATATAACCCGCCCTTTTTCTCAAGAATTGTTGTTAAAGTAGGATATTTTTATCCTTCAAAGAATATTATAAGTATCAATCAGCACATGGCAGTAAGTACTGATGAGTTCAGAATCTTGAGGAATGGTTATTGTTACATTGTGTAGTAGTTTACTCATTTTACTCTTTAGGCTAAGGGTTAAGGAATATGTATTTAACTTTGAGTGACAGCAAACATATCTAAGAAAGATGAGTACTGAGAAATGAGAAATTGCCCAGTTGTACAAGCAGTCTAAGCTAAATACGAAGAAATTTATTTAAAAGTTATATTCCTAAAAGTTAAACAATTTAAGTTGTTGTGGGATGGACAGTTTGCTTGGAGGGGTAATGCCGAGATCACAATCAACTTAACGTTCACTTAACTTTGATGTAACGTAACGTAACGTAACGTATGGCTTATCCTCATGTTTTTAAATGAAAGCCATCACGATGCAATTAACCTAACGTTCACTTAACTTAGGAGTTGTCCAGGAGAGAACTTCTATGTTAAGTGAAGGCACAACTTGTTCTAGCCAGCCAATAATATTGCGAGCAATATCAACACGGCTATTTAGTACTTCATATGTTCGTTTAGTGACGTCAAAAGCGCTATTTAGTACGTAGTTTTGTTCGTTTAGTGACGTCAAAAGCGCTATTTAGTACGTGATTTTGTTCGTTTAGTGAGGTCAAAAGCGCTATTTAGTACTTAATTTGTTCGTTTAATGACGTCAAAAGCGCTATTTAGTACGTGATTTTGTTCGTTTAGTGACGTCAAAAGCGCTATTTAGTACGTAATTTTGTTCGTTTAGTGACGTCAAAAGAGCTATTTATTATTTCATTTTTTGTATTTTTATATAAATATCTCGTTTTGTAGTAAATTAGGCTTACAAATACCTTTTCGATACTAAAACTAGCAAATATAAAAGGTAAGAACTAGAACCTAATTGAGAACCGAAAAAAACCCAAGAAATTTAATTTTTCTCTAGAACCCGGAATCAAAACCGAAACCTTTAAAATTGTGTTTTGAGAGTCAGAACAGGAACCAGAACCGAGAAGTATTTAAGTTAGACTCCCTGCTACCGACCCTTTCCTCCACTTGCTCAGCACTATCCTGATCGATGAGAGGACGAGCGTACTCCGAAACTTCTATTTATAACTGTTCTGGAGTCTGGTCAAGTGAAACCCTTTCTACTTTCTCAATCTACGAGGTATAATGAAATAGAATGTAACCACGTATCTTCGGGCATAACACATAAGCTCTTTCATCATTATAACCTCTCAACCACTTAGTTTATCTTAATTGTATTTAGTATTTAAATACTATGATAACATACTAATTGTCACGTACCTATGTCAGAACATTGATAGATTAACTACATTTAGACTTACTTCGGTTGTTGAATGGTCTGATGCAGCGGCTCCCAACCTTTTTTCACTTGCGTACCCCTTGGCAGCCCATTTCCATAAGTTGTACCCCTACTTTTTATTAGCAAAATGTTTAGTTACTACATTAGTAGTTATCTATGATGTATTGGTTGCAACTGAAAATAAATGGGCTTGGAATTGGATTAAAAACAATGTGATAGTAAGCTTATTACAGAGTGCATATATTTTTACATTCAAAAAGCAAAAGCTACAATAAAAACTGACACATTTAATTTATTTATTACTTTTTAATAATAATTATAATAACTATTTTATATTTAAACAATTTTCTCAACTCCAACTATAGAAGAAAACACATACTGCATATTGTTGAGTTAATTTAACAACTTTTAAATGATATTATGTATTACATTGCTGACATATGTGGCTCTTTTCGCCACTATTCGAATAATTTTGCCTACCACCAAATGTCCTGGCACGTACCCTTGGGGTAGTAATAGACTAGACTGCCAATGATGGAAAGAACGTGATTCGAATCCAGTCGGTTCTACTGAGGGTGATTTTTTTTTCTAAATTGTTGTCCACTCTCCATCCAAGAAAATTCGGGTCTAGGTTAATTTTTCGAAAACAAGTTATTCGAAAGTCAATTTATCGAAATCAATTCACCGAATACAAAACCATCGAAAGTAATTTTGTCGAAGGTCAATTTTTCGAACCATCAATTTTTCGAACGATATGTTTGTCCAAGCCACATTTTACGAAAATCAATTTCCCGAAATGAATCTACCGAAAATCAATTGTTCGACAGTCAAATAATCGAAAATGAATTTTTCAAACAATCAATTTTTTTATTTTGATATTTGGGACACCTACTCTACTTTATTATCCAGTTCTACTTTATTGTCCAGTTCTACTTTATTGTCCAGTTCTACTTTATTGTCCAGTTCTACTTTATTGCCCAACTATACTTTTACTGTCCAGTTCTGCTTTACTGGACAATCCTATTGTATTTATCAGTTATACTTTACTGTCCTGGTCTACTCTACTATCCTAACATTCTATATTTAATCCGTGGTACCTCGTATTTGATATAATTACGCTTAAAACGATTATAAGTGTTCTGAAGGCGATCCATTGTCTTAAATTAGATATAGACGAACCTACAAGTATCATAGTAATTTAATTCAAAAGTTAAACTCAGCATGTTGATACAATATATTGCTCTTTAATAAGGTATCAAAATTCTGGTAACTAAATTTTGTTCACATTCATTTATTTCTACAAATCTAAAAATTATTTATCATCTATAATATTGGACAACAAAAGCTAAAAGGGCTGTTTTCTAAAAGTAATATTCTGTTTTGGAACAATAAACACCTAAGCTATATTTTTGGTACGCTATTGGTCACGTAAAAATGGCGAGACGCGATAAAGCAAAAAGTGCCATACAAAGATGGAATCATGTCCTTTTTCCTTTGATAGTTTTCAGATATGATTTACAATGTTTTTGAAAAGCGAGATAAAACAAGATTGTCTTGTTACACGAAACCCTTCTATCAAGCGAAATAACACCGCTTTTACTCAAAAGAAATCTTTAAATAAACAAACACGAAATTAAGAAGAAATTAAGCAGAAATTTTTACCATACTGTAATTTGAATAGTATTTTGTTGTATTTTAAGCTAACTTTAGGCTATAAAGTTGTGAAATATGCAAACAAACTTGACAAAGAATTTTAAAGCAAATATATAAGATTTCAATAGTAAATTTTAATTTTGTATACATTGTCTCCATATGTAAATAATACTTAAATACCTCAGATAGCATGCACTTGTGAATAAACACGAAATAACATGAAAAGTTAGATTTAAAAAACTAAATTTAACTACAAATAAAACAATTTTTACGGGGCTCTAGCTATTGGTTAGTCTTGAAGGTCTGCTAACTCAGATTATTCCAACCCAGACTACAAAATACAGCATTGATACTCAACAACTCCCGCCAAACCAGAGGACGCGTGGTTAGGGGGGTTAAAACTAACGGCGACGCCTGAATCTCTGTGAACAAGGGTAGAAAGAAAGGGCATCAGCATGCTAAGGATGGCGAGAGGGAATATATGGACCTAAGCCTGGTGATGGATTGCGGGAATTAAGGACTCCTACTTTCGGATGGCCATGCCTAGAATACGGTAAAGTTTTCGGAGACTTTGAGGAAGAGTAAAGTTCCTTATTAAGTTTCTCGTTTTGGTATTTATTATTTTACACGCGTATGAATCTGGCAGCAACTTATAATATATGTCCTGCGTGGATACCGCAATATTTGTGCACCACATCTTACTATACATCCGGACTTAACACAGTTTACACCAAAGGGGCGGGGTAAGATAGGTAAAATTTAGAGGAAAGTCTACCTACATTTGCGTAGATATAAAGTTGTAAAATTAATTAATAAAAGACACGCTTCGGTGATCGAATGGTCTACTTTAAGGCTAGACTGGACTGTCGATGACTGGGAGACCGTGGTTTGAATCTTAGTTTGGAATAATGAGATTTTTTTTTTTTTACTAAATGTCTTTCCACTTTCTTTTTGCACGCAAATGTGAGTACATTTACCCTAAATTCAACACTCCTTGTCCCTAAAACATTAACTTAATTAGTACAAATGTGTATAAGACGAGGCGACAAAAAAGTAAGAAAAAAACTCAGTACCATCACCCGAGATTCGAACTCCAACAACTGCCACAGATGAAAAAGACGAAACGGCTTTAGCTACGTTTGGTTATCACTGTTATGGATGTCGGGGTTTAAATCTTAGTAATGTGCCCCAGAGGTACTGTAGTTTCCCACGTGTAGTTTTCCGTGTGGTTTTCCCAAACCCTCTTCATGTTTATTCGGGTGCATTTATGAGAAGAGACCCTTCTTATTTCAATTTACTAGGCATTGTGTTTAGTAACGCTTACAATAAGCATACACAAATATACGTGTAGGTCTATAATAAGTATCGCGATATTCGTCAACAGTCTTAACTGGAATAATTAAGCCATTAATCTTTAAAAATCCTGTATCAAACTCCAAACATTATTTTATGTTTGATATTTAAAACCCGGAGACTAAGATGTGTTCAAATTTCGTTAATTTCTAATTACGTTTTATTGCATACTAAAATGTCAGAAATGTTTGTCAGCAAAATTAACTCGACATTATTTTTAAACTATCGTTAAATTATTCTTAATTACTACCTTTATTATAAACTTTGAATTAGATTTGTACTTACACCAATGAGGAAGCGTACATATATGTTAGTCTCGTCTGGTTTGATATGTTGGTAATGACTTTGAATCCTGACCACGTGCACTGAGGTGTATTTTCCTAAGTGATTTCCCACTACCCTTTCAAGAAAATGAAGCTAAATTTCCTCTAAATTATAATTTACTAATCCCCTCTTCATTAGTATAAATATACGGCTAGCCAAAATTAAAGTGGTAAATTGCCTGAGATGGTCGATTACCAATTTGGAGGCACGTGGCCCAATGCAAAGCACTGCTTGGAGCTGTTTTTAGGAATAGGCTTAGCTGGTAATTGAAATGCACGATACTTGCCATCAAAGACCTCATTCAAAAATACAAACCAAAATTGTCCATACAACTAAAAAACAAAGTTACGCTATTTAAAATAATTGGTCACAATTAGTCTAGCTTGTAACACGCTGTTAGAAAACAAGGTACTTAGGAAAATCTTAGACCAAAATACTGGGTAGTGGAGGAGGCTACATAATGATGATGATAAGTTATATTCCCTTTATTTATCACAAAACATTGTTAGGATAACCAATCCTCTTAGATTACGACGGGCAGGACATGCAGCGCGAACGGGAGAATCTAGAAGCTTGTTCAGAATAATGGATTGTAAACTCAATGGGGAGAGACCATTGGGAATACCTAATCGCAGATGGGAGGATACAATTATAATGGACATGAAAAAGATAGGGTGTAATAAGGTGGACTGGATAGAACTTACTTTTACAAGTGAGACAATGAACTTTCCCTAATGCCATAGAGTAAGTAAGTATCAGTAATATATTATGAGTACGTGAATGCTAATTATAACCTAGAGAGTTAAGGCCCCATGACTGGGTTTCAGGCCCGCTTGTTTCAGTGACTCCGCCGATCTGGTTGTCAGCGTGCTGGAGGCGAAGGACCTTGTGGGTCCAGACAACAGCACGAACATAGACACTTACGTCAGGGTATACCTACTGCCAGACAAGACCACCAACATGCAGACCAGGGTGAGTACATAAATAATTGTGTATAAAGTACTTATGAAAAGATAAAATACCGTAAGAGCCATCGTTCCTATTTTCCGGCTATTTGAGTTAATGCTACCTGACACCTTGTATTTTACCACTTATTGAGCACAACCTTTTATATGTCATCAAATATAAACCTATTTACGTTGAAAATATATTAATTCATTAATATTATAGAGCCAAATTAAGGTTTTTAACTAATATAATAACTCATAGAACTCAAATAATCACCCATTATTATCAATATCAGCCCTCATTGAATACATACGTGCAACCATGAACAGTCTGAACAATATTTTAGGCCGATTCTACATTAGCGGTTAAAACGGCGGTTTTTGCGCCAAACTCTTGAATCTACACCCGACTGTCAAAACGCAACTGTTAAACAGCTACCATAAAATGCTACTGATTCTACACTAGCGGTTTAAATGCCGCGGTTGTTGCTTCCACTTGTGCAGACTGGTTTAAAAATGGACATTGTGTAGGCCGGATGTATTGCAGGACTTATTTTGTTGGAGAAAATTCGCAAAAAAAAAAACACTCGTCAAAAGAGACGTTGGTGGACTCACCCCACATTATCGAACCGTCTCTCAACAGGACAGTTTCATATCATGTTTATGAATCACAGAATGTACCCAGAGAAGTTATTTTTGCGCTGTAGAATGTCTGTGGTTTCATTTGATGAACTAATTGATTTAGTGAATAAAAATATTGCAAAACGTAATACCACCTTAAGGAAGATTATTATTCCTGATGAAAAACTTGTTGTGACATTGAGGCACAACTGCCTGTTAACGCCTGGTGTAGTTTGACTCGCGTTTCTACCGCTAGGCGGTTTTAACACCACCAGAGGTATTGGTCAAAACGCTGGTCTAGACGAAAACTTATTTTCTAACTTGATAACAAGGATTTCATTCAAAGGCACGGTTGCTAGCATTTTAACTACTAGCGTTTAAACCACTAGTGTAGAGTAGGCCTTAGATGCCTAAAACGCTTATAATTCTCACGAAGATATATCACGCATGTGAGGTGACGGTGTAGTGAATTATTGCAACTACACGTCTGTGACAGACAGCTGTCTTCAAAAGACATATACGTAGTTGACGCAATGATCTATGAAAGTCATTTGACAGCTAGGGGCAGAAATGTGGTCCATAAATTAAGGAGCCAAACCCTGTTCCAAATCTACATAACATGGTTTCGGAAATGCTCTTCAGCCGTGATATATTCTCGTCATATCTTAAACGCAACTTGAATCTATATAAAAGACCAAGATTATATACGTGTTCTGTTTCATACGTTGTCTTTATCCTAATCCTGTTGCGGTAAATATTTACTTTTAATTTGCTGTAAAATCATCTGGAAAAAATTCATTCCATTCTTTGGTGACCTACTATCTTGATCCAATAGAAATAAGAAACATATTTTAGCAATTGCAATTATGCCTACGATGAGGCTTGTCATTATTTTGATTTTATTACTGTTATTTTTACTTTTTTTCATGTGTCAAATTTGGCTGTGAGATGCAGTCAGTATCTAGTTCGGTCACCGTGCATATAGACTTTTAGCCGCTCTGTGAGAACAGAACGTTGCCCAGAGTATACCTTAGAGGCTGTATACACGTCGTACCCGTAATGATATGACGCGATGATAGTGATTGATTATGTAGGTGTTGATCCAGTGGAAATCTTAGACCTAATCAACCCTAGTAACAGTTCCCGTTTCGGGAAAAATGCCTTTGGTACCACCGAGAATCAAACCAGGGACCTTTAGATCAGTAGTCAGTTACTAGACCAAGAGGTTGGTCAGATTTATCATTATTAAATATATCCTTGCTCTCGTTAGAATAAATGGGTTTTCCAATTGATGCTGGTTCTAGTGTTTATCATACGTCCCACCAACAAAGCAGAGCAAGTGTGTTGGAGGTACGTCCAAGTGATGCCTTTCTTCTCGTTCTAGAAATGAATCAGAGTCCAAATATTATTATGGATATTAAATGCATTGTATGGCTATGTTAAGAATCCACTCAGGTTAATATGGAAAAAATATCAGGTTCCTAAAATTGTCTTTGGCTCTTGATGGCATAAGTAGTAGGTTCCTTAAATGAATAGTAGTATTAACAAAACATATATTTAAGGGTGCAATTGTCATTACTGTCCTTGAATTGATCCCAAGGACATGAGTGTTTTATTCTTGATTTTATAGGATACGAAGATGATTAAAATAATACAGCTGTGGCGGTTGTGGGTTCGCTATGCCTAGGAAAAAATCACTAGCATATTAAAATGGAAATTCCATAAGAGTATTGCTGTAGTGTAATCCTTTCAAAGAGAAAGAATACTTTATTTTAAACCGCCCCATCTAAGTCAACTCCACATTAGGCTACTTCGTTTATTACCATACCGATGAATATTTTAATGTGTGGCAAACGGGTAAAGGGGAAAGAGTTCTAGGTATATATGTAAGGTATGAATAAATAAAATTATTGGTTATAATATGTCTTTAATAAAACAATGCACCAAATAAAATATTTTTTTCCAACAATCGGGTTGTTTCTACAAGTTAGCCTACAGCATTAAACTTTAAAAAAATAATCCATGGAACCAGCCCTCAATCGAGCCAGAATGAACGAGCAGCCACCATCTTTTGGTAAAGATAATGCCAATATCTGCGGATAGAAGGTGTCACGTGTTCATCACAACCAAACCTCCAACTGTTAATGTCAGTTTTCCAGACCGGAGCCGCTACTATTTCATTCAATTAGCTCTTAAATTGTCCTCATGCGGCAGAGTTGACCCCGTTCCAGACCAACTGCTTCATAGAAAATCTGAAAGCACCAGGGATCAAACCCGGGACCCCTGGATTTGTAGCCAGAACCTCTGACCACTAGACCACAGAAAACCCATGTGTACACTATCAATAAAATCATCACTGGATCTCCCACTACCGATATCCTTACAAGCAGGTTTAGGTTAGAAGTTAATACACTAGACTTTGAATCAACGGATAAGAGTTTTAAATGTTTTATTCAAAATAAGGTTTCCAATTATCTCCTTTCAATTGAGTGTTCGTTAAAATACTCATGTTAGATTTATTTCCTTAACTTAACTAAATGCACGTCACCAGTAACCTGTACTGATACTAGAAGTTAAAACTAAAAATCTTATATTCGAAAAAACCTGACGCTAATGCACTAGTACCCCGAACTACCTATGAATATGCTTTTGTATTATATAATCAAGATTTCAACCCTCTACAAAATGACGTATATTGCTGTAAAATTGATTTAAAACAAAATTGAGTCATAAAACTGACGTGAAAATGAGAGTTAAGGCCGATCAATAGCGAGTTTAATCCAATTAGAGGCCACACCGCGTGCTGCTACATACATCATACCAGGTAGCACATTGTGTCCACGATCGATATATCTCATCGTATGAGCCATTGCTACTGTCATTGTATTTCACTTGTTTAACCAGATAGTTGCACACAGCTGCTACAGACATCATAGGGGAAAGTACCCTAATATCGTCTCCTTTTTTGTTTATCTGAATTTCAAAGAAATTATGGAAACAAATTTTTTATACTAATCAGTTATATTCTGATTACAAAATAGGTACGAAGAACGATATTAGGGTTAAAGTGCTTCTAATATCGCCCCCCTTTAAACCCCTACAAAAAGTAATGAATCATCACAAATAACTAGCATAATCTAGTAATACTCTGTTTACTTAGCTATGTAAATATTTTATAGATTCATAAAGCTATCCATCAAAACAAATCTCACAAATAAATGTTTTTATATTGCTGTTATAGCCGCAACATACAGCGTGACCCCACCGATGACACTCTGTACACAGAAATCATTCCTCACCATGTTTGTCATTGGATAATTATTTATCACACACAAAACATTGAGCATCTTTATAATTTTCACTATCTTCATCATCCGTTTCTACAAAACTCAGGTGGTCATCTTCGTCTTCTGATGACGACGAGGAAACCGTGCTCCGTTTAGCGCAACGTTTCTATGGTCCTAACTTACCCCTCTTTCCTCGCTTACCTCTCTGAGAAGTTGACGGATTTGGTAGCGTAGTCCCTGATTTGTTTTGTAATGCAAATTGTCTTTTCTCGCCTATCTCTTGCTTCTTTTTTTCATTGGCTTCTTTTATAGCATGATCATCTATTACTTTGTTTTTGTGTGGTGATCCTGTCACAAGAATTGCAGCACCCTGGCAAGAAATCTGGTCAGCAGTTTTACTATTTTGTATTGTTGGAACGGGATCTATTTCTGCTGGTAAAGTGAAAGAAGGGTTACCGTTGTTCTCTTTTTCCTGTAGATCTTCTGAAATGAAGTCATGATCTTGGAAAGCATTTATATTCGTGGAAAACAAACCAGTTTTTCGGAATCCATTTTATGCTACTTTTACTGTAGATGATTTCACATAAGCTTCCTCGATTAGGTTAGCATTTTGATAGCTTGTTACTACTCGACCAGGGTTGTTTTCAAGCCAATACTCAATTTCTTGGGAGTAATATGTTTTGAACGGATTCATGAAAGCCACATCTAACGGCTGCATACGGTGTGTACAATGCGGTGGTAGGAACACAATTGCCACTCCGTTAGCTCGAGCCATATCTATAACGTCTGGGTTTTTAACATGTGTGTAGTGCCCATCTAATGCAAGAACCAGTGTCTGTAAGTGAGGGTTTCACAGTAGCAATGAAATGTGTGAACCACTTGGTAAAACTGTCCACTTGTATCCATCCAGTCATGTGAGTGGAAGCAAATGTTCCAGGGGGGAACTCCATCTAGTAGCTCTTCATATTCTTACGAGGGAACAAACATTCCAGAGGCACTCATACACGTGACCACTGTCACAAGAGCACCCCTTTCAGCGGATGATAATGATGACACTGGTCTCTTACCCTTCAATGCCACAACTTTGCTTGTTTTGTGTTGAACGACAGTGAGTCCAGTTTTATCAATATTGAATAACCTATTGGGTGAGAAATTAATTTTTTGCATTTCAGGTTCAAACACATCAAAAAACTTTGATACTTTTTCGGGTGTGAGGCCCTTCACTCTGGAAAAACCGGTTGGTTGAGGCTTTCGAAGAAATAACTGGGGATGTATTTTAAAGAATCGTGAAAGACATTTCTTTCTTGCTGCCTCTTTTCCGTTAGAAAATGGGTGTGACAGTTTGTTTTTCATGGCTAGTTCGAATGACATGCGCCTTATGTTCCTTGTCGTTAAGCCAAATAAATGTTTCTCTATAATTAAACAATATTTCACCAACTCAGCTTCAAGTTCATTAGGAAGAACAGGCTTCCTGCCCAAACTATCTTTAACGATTTTTTCAATATTTCTTCTTTACTTTTCACATAATCTTTGAATTTAGATCTAGTTACATTATAGAATTTTGAAGCGTTCTTTAAATTCATTTCTTTTTTTCCAACTGCTGCAGCAGTGGCACACGTGTTGCCTGCATCCCAGGTTTTACGTTTCTTAATATTTGGTGAAAACATCTGTAATATAAAGGGAAAGGAATACTAAAAATGTTGTAATTTAATTATATCTATGATAAACAATCATATCACAACTAATCTATATTAGAATATTATCATTGGGGCAGTGGGCCTTAAAGATAAGGGTCCAAGTATTTAATATATTTTCAGGAAACCGTTTTAAAATATTTTAAGCCCGATTATCATAGGGTTTTTGTTTAGTTTGATGTATCATATTTAAAATAAACACCTAGAATTAAAATCTTAATCCTTATTATTTTCTTTATGTTAGTCAGAAGCCTCAAGTCCAGATGAAGTGTATATAGTGAAATCTAGCAATTTGATTGTCATGTACAGGTGTACCGCAAGACCAATTGCCCAAGCTACAAGGAGAAGTTCCTGTTCGGACTGGAAGCGAGTGAGTTTTCCAAAAGGTCACTCACAATGTACGTGTACGCCAGTGACAAGTACTCTAACACGCTGATTGGTGAAGCGGAACTGAAGCTTTCTGACGTCACGCCCAGACAGCCAGTCACCACGTGGCTCACGCTCACGGACACTGGCCAGGTAATTCTCAAGGTCATAGGGTAGACGGACTAGACATGTCCCGAGATAGCAGGGTAATAGGATATATGTGCCTCAAGGTAATATGATAAATAGTATGTATATGTGTCCAGCGCCGCCCTCAGGGGACTGCCAGTGACTACAACGCAGTCAGTGAGATTTGAAATATGGTTTTTATTTTTCCCAATAGTTAAGAAATATTTGTCTCAGTTATGGTATATTTGGGAAAGTTAAGAATGTTGGTCAATATTTGTTTCTGATGTAATATAATGCAAATTCATGTGAGAGCTGGTTGTCTCGAACCCCCCTCCCACGCCTCCCACCCTACCCGGTTCTTTCCCCTATGTCAGAATAGCTCTGGCATGTTTTTTTGTTTGTAATGTGTATTTTAAATACTACTCATAAGAAGAATAATGTACAGTTATTTAATTCAGCTAGTTTTTAGCTCATGCTTTTTCCACTCAGGAGAGGATTCGGGGGATTTTTTTTTAATTCTTCTGGTTACATATTCCATTTAACTTGACATAGCATATGTTTGGATATCATTACTTTCACACTTAAATGTAAAAATTATAATGGGCATTAGTGATTCAATTTAGTAGCTTCAGTCACTGATATTTTTTTTTTGCTGCGGGCGGCCCTGTGTGTGTCAAGCTAAGGAAAAACGGGATATGTATCAGAATAAAACATTAGTATCCCTAGGTCAAAGGTCATGGTGGGTATCGATATAAATGTAAAAAAACGCGAAGTATGTTGCAAGCATATGATGACAGGTACGTGTCAATGCCACAGAGGAGACAGGAGTTTCAATTAGCTCAAGTTTACAAATTCATATTAGGTTAAATGTTACTAAGGATATTTGTTTTGATCTTTGATAAGGAAACAAAAATATAATTTTTTGGCTTGAACGTTTTCAATTGAATCAAAGCTCGTATAAAGATGTGTAGGAAAGTAATTAACAACAGAGACCAGATATAATGTAGCTATGGATTTCAATGCAATTAGACCAAATATGGTATGCGTAATGTTAATACCCAAGGCATAATTTACTATCACTTTTAATTTTCTTAATACATGCCATAACTTCGGTGTGAAAGGTGTTAATAAAAAAAAATAGGAAGACGCATTTCAAGCATTATAGACCCCTATGCAAGCCTAGGCTCAACTAACAAAATTTTAGCTAAAAGACGTGGCTCAATAGTTTAAAATATATTCAGATTTCTTGAACAATTAGTTTAAATTTCATAAATGACTTAGTCGCCATTTAGTAGTGCAGCTTGCAAAAGTCAAGCTCCAAGTAGAACTATACGTAGAAGTATAATAAGCCAAAAAACAAAAAAAATTGTTTACCCTAAAACAAAACATAGAAACTTGGTCCATACAATAATCCTAATAATCTATCATCGAACATGATTCTCTTAAATCCTACCTACCTTCAACACCCATTTCATTTTTAGATTAAACGATTAAAACAGCTCTGAAATTATGGTGAGATAGTTATCCATCCGATAAATAAACAAACTTAAAATAAAAAAGAAGGGGAGGGGATATACTACATGCACAAATACTAAAAACAATCTAATTCCACCATCCCCTGAACCTGCTAACTAACAAAGTGCCAGTTTGACAAAAACAAAAAAATTGAGATATTTGATCACGCTATTTGGCAATCAAGGAAAAGCGAAGACAAAAGAACCGTATAAAATAATCAAAAATATACAAAGCTCCAACAGACTTCTGAAGATCAATGGTTTCATTCCAATGATAGGTTCATAAATAGGCACAACATCCAACAACAAGAAGGTATAGTTCACAGAAATTATAAAAAATATAGTAGAGGTTGATCTATTCGAGACTCTTTGGCGAAATGTACCAAGGCACGCCCAGATTATAAAACACTCCGGTAAATAAAACATATACCAAGTCATCAATAAACAACACCTTCAACATGCATCCGATAATATATAGGAAGATATGTTGAAATCATTGATACCTGCGCATGGAAGAACACCAAAGTAATAAACCCACATACTGCTGGGAAAATATGGTGTTCAACCTAATAGGACTCTGTTTGCAATAAACGAGAAACCAAAGATGTTATTTATTGGTGGCATATCTATTTTCTCAATGGAGTGTCCATAAAATTCCTATTCATCTCAAATCACTCAAACGTCGAACAAGTAATTATTCTCCTAGTGGGAGTAACTTGCATGTCTTGACAGACAATGGACTTTCGTTTAAAGATAAAAGGTGGAAATATAGCGTTCACAAATTGAAAAACCCTAAACTGGACTGTCGTCCGAGGGAGAACCCTACAAAGGGTCACAAGTGACTTCTAGATCACCCATAAAAATTAGGACACTTACTGTGGGGCCAATATACTCGTCAACATAAAGTAAAATATCTGTAATATTGATGTATCTCAGCTTCCTACCAATAGTTAAATACCTTTGGTTTTATTATGTCAGCCTGTCAAAGATTTTTGAGGATGAGAGTATCTTTCTAAGTTTCCTCGAGTTTCCAATAGTTGAAGATCAGAGATAAAATTCTCTCTTCCACCTGAAAATAATTCTGCACATTTTATTCCCAAGCTACCGTCCTAGAGTTGAATGTCCTTGACGATGTTATTTCAGCGTGGCAAAGAGTTCGTAGAGCTGATGTTCTCTCTAAGTAACCTGCCTAGGGTTGAATGTCCTTGATGATGTTATTTCAGCGTGGCACAGAGTTCGTAGATCTGATGTTCTCTTTAAGTTACCTATCCAGTGTTTAACGTCCTTGAATATGTTATTTCAGCGTGGCACAGAGTTCGGAGAGCTGATGTTCTCTCTAAGTTACCTGCCTAAGGTTGAATGTCCTTGATGTTATTTCAGCGTGGCACAGAGTTCGGAGAGCTGATGTTCTCTCTAAGTTACCTGCCTACTGCCGAACGACTCACGGTGGTGGTCGTCAAAGCAAGAAACCTCAGGTTCCCACGGGAACGCGACTCAGGAGACCCTTTCGTCAAGGTAAGAGACGGAGCTGGAGATATTAGTTGATTTGACCTCGAGCATATTATATGTAATTGATTGATACTTTTAGATATTGATATTTGTTTCGTTGGTGCTACATTTCTTAATCATTATTCGGATCATACACAGCTTAAAGCCCAAAAGAGTAAATAGCTTTCCATTCTTTCTGGAAAATTAGCTGAAAATTCACTTCCACTACATAAAATCTATAAATTTAATTATAGGTAGGAAAAAATAATTGTTTAAAACGGCACTTGCTATTAAACAAGAATGTATCTATCCTAAGAGCTGTAGGCCTGTTATAGGGGATTTGTGTTTCAATTGAGTAAAATATACCCCACGTGTACTATGATTTGTATTTGGGTCATGTTATTTTTATTTTTTAAGTGTTCAAATTGTATATAAATAAATGTAAAAACGATAATATTTGGGAGCTGATGAGACATTCACTCGAGTTATTCTCACTCTCATATTTTTACTTGTCGAGTAAGATGAGACTGTGGAAGAATGTTGGTTTCAAGAGCTTTATTATCATTTCTTGCTTTGTTTACTGTGAATGTCAAGTTAAATGAGACTAGCTGTAGAAGAATATTGGTTTCAAGAGCTTTATTATCATTTCTTGCTTTTTTTTAGTGTGAGTGTCAAGTTGAATGAGACTAACTGTAGAAGAATGTTGTTTTCAATAGCTCTAGTATCATTTCTTGCTTTGTTTAGTGTGAGTGTCAAGTTAAATGAAACTAAGGGCCAGTTTCATAGTCAAATTTAGTACGCCTAAAGTGCGAGTCGATACTAAATACAGGACGGCACCTACCTAGACCAAAATGGAATGGGCCAGTTTCGCATATGAAACTGGCCCATTCCATTCAATTTCAGGTAGGTGACGTCTTGTATTTAGTATAGCGCCGCACTTGAGGCGTACTAAATTTGACTATGAAACTGGCCCTAACTGTAGAAGAATGTTGGTTTCAAGAGCTGTATTATCATTTCTTGCTTTGTTTACTGTGAATGTCAAGTTAAATGAGACTAACTGTAGAAGAATGTTGGTTTCAAGAGCTTTATTATCATTTCTTGCTTTGCTTTCTGTGAGTGTCAAGTCAGACTATGGCTTGATGTTTCAGGTGTACCTGCTGCAACACGGCAAGAAGGTGCACAAGAAGAAGACCTCCACTAAGAAGGACGAGAAGAGTCCTATCTTTAACGAGGCCATGATTTTCAGTGTACCTGCTCACACGCTGCAGGTACAATATTTTACCTAATTCTGGAACTGATGACCTAAACCCGGATTTTTATGTAATTACATAATTTAATCCTGCCAGTCAGAAATGTGAAAAGCGAAATGTCGTCTAGTTAGTTTGTTTGTTTGGGACTGTATCTTAACTTTTAATATAACATTAAACATATTTTACTAAATTTTTCATATTTTAGAATATATTACATAAAATTAAGAATTTTGAATGTGTTTTCTTAGCTTTCTTGGGAAGAATATTCTTAAATGACGTGTCAATAATTTTCAAACAATCTAAACTTCCATAGAGGAATGTATCCAGTGAAGGTATGGTATTAAGAAAAGTCCAAGTTAGGTATGCTGACTCGTCGAAGAGGATTACGATTGCCGTAACATAACTTTGTGTCGGCCGTTTCTCGTGATGTGATGGGGAGAGAATGTGGTGATGCCAGATAGTTTGGCCTCAGCAGCGCACCTCACCCATATCGTGTCAGTTTATAAACACGGGTTGAATAGTTGTAAACACAATCATTCTTGGATTTGATTAACTCATTTTCCCGTTGGTCTTTGGTCACAAGAAGAAACGGGTGTAAAGCGGCAAAGTCAAAGAACAAATGGTGAAAACTGAACCAAGATAAATTATGGAAACTTAATTTGAAGTCTTGTCACTATAATATGACACGTAAGTTCGGTCTTTTGAAAAGCAAACAAGACTATTAATATGTAGACACGTAAGTGTAATATTAATACCGGTTAGTATGTTGAAATAAAACACTTAACCTTGAGCCTACAAAATAATTCTAGGAAACTGACTTTAAAAGATCTGTTGAAGTTCACGTGTTTCAAAGAGCCAGCAGCAGTTAAGGTTTCATTGAGAGTTTATGGTATTTGATTGAGTTCTAAAATATGTTATATGATGCCATTTATTTGACATCTTTAATTAATGGTAAATTTAGGTGGTGTGTGCAATGCAATTCGTTTTTTTTTTAAAAGTATTTGTAAGTGTGTAAATTTAGAAAAGTGTTTTTCTATTATTTCCTTTAGAAATTTTCATTGATTAAATTAATTTTCATTTCAATAATAGGTATATATCACTAACGCGGAGAAAGAAGGCTTATTCAATGTTACATATTTTAATATTATTACATATTTTACCACGTATTTTATATGATTTTGCTACATATTTATGTAAATATTTTATAGGTTAATACTACATAAAATCCGGGCTTTAATGATGACCCTCTAGAAGTGTTGGGTGTTATAGAACATGACACTTTGAGGCTGGTGGTAATATCAACCAGGCGCACTGGAATATTCTTTCATATGATGTTCTAATAAATAGTTGAATAATTATAACTTATTAAATATAATTAAGCTACATTTTATTTATTCTACATATTCTTTCAAAATATCTCTTAAGATCAGGCATTTCATTAAACTTAATAATTATTTAAATTTGCGCCGTTTTTAGTCCTGTGTTTAACTTATCTATCCACATGTATATTATTTGCCATTTGTGCGTGCATAATTGCCTTGTGTGAAATGCACATGAGGTTAGATTGTCTTGGGTGTCACTCTCTGAATAAACTTTATTGCCATTGATCGAAAAGCTGGAGTTTGATTCCCAACAGAGTGTACTGAAGGTGGATGCCCTAAACGGCTTATTACGCTCTCTACACGCAAATTCGTGTAAGTTTTCTCTAAACTCTATTCTACTCATCCCTACCCCATTAGTGTAATTAAAATGTATAGCCTGGATGGGTTGTAAGATGCCACCACAAATTATCTTAGCATCCAAACCATCAAATTTAATCAATAATTAGTTGGGTGTTATATTCATGCAGTCAATCCTGATAGTAATAGTTGATTGCCAGTTCAAGCTACTAAACCAAGTTAACGGGGACGTACAGTGGGTATCAAGATAATCCGTTCAATAAAGACACAACGTTACTAGCATGACCGCAGATATTTAAATATCAAGAAATTTAGATTTTAGTGTCAGTTTTACGTGTAGTGGGGAATCATTTGTATTTTTTTAAATTTGTTTTAGCTTCGCTTATTACTACCCTTTAAGGCTATAAGCACATATACTAATTACTAACGTGTTAGGGATTATGAAAGTTGAATTTAAAAAAGTGTATCCACATTTGAATGAAGGGAGAGTGGAAAACCATTTAGGAAATACCACCCTTAGTACATCCAACCGGGATTCGAGCCCCGATCTCTCTGTTATCGGCAAGTCAGTCTATTGCTAGAGTATTTAAGTGTCATAATTTACCTCTGCTTTAGATTGTAAACGTTTGTAATCTTGTAATATATTCACATATCTAAAAGAATATATTTATTAGGATATTTTTATTTGAGGAATTTAACGTGCATTTTTGAAACCGAAAGATTACATCAGCCCACGACTTATGGACTAACTTAAAGGCGTTGCCTACTGGAAGATTTCGAAGCTATTTTGCAAAGCTGGTTGAATCTTAACTTGACGCACCTTAAGAACTCCAAGCAATATCAAACTTAGACACCAATGTTCAAAATAGAAAGAAAGATAAGAAAATGAGGGGCTTACCTTGCGAGGACTTTTGTTTAACTACTGATAAAACACTTTCCCTATTCCTCTGACAAGTTTACACAGTCACTATATTATTATTTTCATCTTTAAAACATCGACTGGCTTTTTAAAATAACATTGTTCTTGTTTCTTATTTTAGATAGACATATTCTACCCGGACATTATTAATCTAGATCTCTCATCAGGAAGGAAACCCCAATTTCAAACAGTGATATTTTCTTAGTACAAGTCAGGAAATGAGACTGGGACCCTTTGCTGAGAATTTAGACAGGCTAACAACTGAAAGATCGAATCGTTTGTAGGTAGGGTATAAAATTCTTGTTAATTCAACAAATATATAGATGCTGTCACAAAACTGAATTAAAGAGTAATAGTCTTGCGAATTAATTTAATAATTTTTATCTCTGCCAAGTTAAATTAACTTTGTCTTAATTTATTTGAGGTATTTAACGAGCACTTGCTGAACCTACTGATTGTATCAGCACACGAGAATTTCTATGAGCGAGAGCGAAAGGGCCTATCAAGTTTTCCGGAAAAGGTAATTTCACTTACCTTTCAGGTTTATTTACATGCCACAATCAACATCAGACCGATGGCTTAACTTTCCCTCCGAAGAAAGTTGTACCACGGATTTTTTTTTTCACTCAAGAACAATCCGTTGACCCCAGCTGAGTTTGAACCCACGAACCTTCAGGTCCTGAGACGAGCACTTTACCCCAAGACCACCGAGGTTGACTTTAATTTACCGTCTGCCATTATTCGTGTTTGGTATTTTCAAATATCTACACTAGTGGAATAGGGAAGATCAAGGTATAGTTTTATTTTATTCTAAATATTCCCGCATTTAAATTGAAGAAGAGTGAAAGAGATCCTTCAGGAATAAAACACTCCAATCCATCCGGCCAAGATCCAAGCTCCGACTTCATCGCCAGAATCTGATTAGGTGTACTTCCGAAGCAGATTGGCTCAATTTATATGTGAACCTACTTTATTTATGTTTTTCTTAAAAATTACTTTATAGCCATCTGAACACAATGTGGGGATATATATATGCGGGAAAAAGCTAGTAAATATATAGCCACGGGAAAAAAGCTAGTATATATTTATATACATAAGGAAAAAAGCTAATATATATACTAGCTGTAATGATTTGAAATAATTGAACCACTATTGATGTTTTAACTATTGTACACTTGTTAAAAGTGTGTAGCAAAATGTTAGTGGTCTAATGACAATAAGTGGTTCCAGAGAGATTATACAGCAGACAGACACACAGATCAACATTCTATAATTAATAAAAATAGGTATTATTTTGATTGGTGTTTAAACCCTTTTTGAAAAGGAAATGCTATAAACAGTTGTTTTTGTATTGTTTCATTGCCCGTAAATCCTAAATTGTCATAGCCACAACAAAACAAGACGAGTCGGTTGAAAAGGTATCCATTTGGTCACGGTACGCAAATAGAATTCCTTCAAAAACTAATTAAAGTTCGACCCTACTAGCTACAAAGCTCACTGAAGTTGACTTGCTCCCTTTCTATCCCAACGGGATGAAGTGATTCCATCCTCCCTGCACCCCTAAACCCTCTATTCAACTACCCTCTCAGAATGTATTTACTACCCTCCACCCTATTTCCTCTTACCTTCTCAGAATGTATTTACTCACCTAAGGGCAACATAAAACAAAACATGACTATCCGATATCCAAAATAGATCCTTCTCGCTTTTCACCAGAAAGATACACGATGTTATTCGACAACCTGGAGACGGTTGTGTTTATAATTCAGAGTTGAAAATGTTCTACAAGATACGAAACATGTACAGTCTAATTTAGTTAGGAACGGACTTTTCTGGCATTTATGAAAGTTAAGATGGGATGGAAGGGGATGCGAGAAAAAGCTAGTGTTTTTGCAGTTTTTATGTCAAAATATTTTTTGGTCAAAATAAATCAAATATTGCTCCAGTACAAACATAGAATTCAGTTTTCTTCACATGGTCTCATCAAAAGTTCTTGAATATCTGTCAAGGGTGACCTAGACGCAGTTAGAAGGATACTATTAGAATGGACTTGCAAGAGATAGGGTGTAATGAGGTGGACTGGGTAGAACTAGCTCAAGATAGGGATAGTGTGTAATGAGGTGGACTGAGTAGAACTAGTTCAAGATAGGGATAGGGTGTAATGAGGTGGACTGGGTAGAATTAGCACAAGGTAGGTATAGGGTGTAGTGAAGTGGACTGGGTAGAATTAGCACAAGGTAGGTATAGGGTGTAGTGAAGTGGACTGGGTAGAACTAGCACAAGGTAGGTATAGGGTGTAATGTGGTAGACTGGATAGAACTAGCTCAAGATAGGGATAGGGTGTAATGAGGTGTACTGGGTAGATCTAGCTCAAGATAGGAATAGGGTGTAGTGAGGTGGACTGGGTAGAACTAGCTCAAGATAGGGATAAGGTGTAATGAGGTGGACTGGGTAGAACTAGCTCAAGAATAGGGATAGGGTGTAATGAGGTAAACTAGGTAGAACTAGATCAATATAGGGATAGGGTGTAATGAGGTAAACTGGGTAGAACTATCTCAAGATATGGATAGGGTGTAATGAGGTGTACTGGGTAGAACTAGCTCAAGATAAGGATAGGGTGTAGTGAGGTGGACTGGGTAGAACTAGCTCAAGATAGGGATAGGGTGTAGTGAGGTGGACTGGGTAGAACTAGCTCAAGATAGGGATAGGGTGTAATGAGGTAAACTGGGTAGAACTAGCTCAAGATAGGGATAGGGTGTAATGAGGTAAACTGGGTAGAACTAGCTTAAGATAGGAATTGGTGGCATACTTTAGTAAGTGCGGAAGTGAACTTTCGAGTTCCTAAAGCAATAGAGTAAATAAGTATTTCAATCAAATTTTATACTTTAGGATAAAATGCTTACTATATTTTATCTATATTTTTCTTGTATCCGACAAAATTGGCCATTTTCTCACCGACTGACACAGCTGCGCATGAGAGAAAGATGAACAATTTGATTCAATAGAATATTACTTACTATTTTATAGTTACTTAATTAAAAATGTTCGATGACAGGGGAATCGAGGCTAAAATCTCGGTCGGGTGAACTGAGGGTGATTTTACAAAAATTATTTCCCATTCTCCCTTCAGATAAATGCGGGTACACTTCCTTTAAATTAAACCTTCCTCGTCCCTATCCTGCTAGCGTAATTATTGCATATGCATATAACCTGAATAGTAATGCTAAAAGAAAAAAAAATATTTTTGTAGATACACTATAGGTTAAAATAAAAGAGCATAGCTATATTAGCAAAGTAAATTAAAAATATGTATTGGAAGTTGAAAAATGATGATAAATCTGTGCAATATTTTGGTTTATAAAAAATTGTTCATAAACTACTGTACTAGAATAAAAAAAACTATGAAATAATTCTCTCTATTAAACTTCTGAATTATAAGTTTCCTACACATAATTCAAAGTGCTTGGATCAAAAATACCACCATTTTACATCATTTGTACTAGAGATTGCCTACACAAACCACCTAAAGGCGCTTGGGTCTGAAATACTGCCATTTAACAACTGTACGCCTACATGAATTATCACGTGCTACATAGTTCACATATTAGGGTAAATGTATTGTGTTGATAGTAGATAGAAGTATATATTTTGTACTATGCATAGCTTCCACCTTTTGTTAAACAGCCTGCTCTTGAAATACTACCCCTTGCTTAAACTGCTCAACATGATTTTGTTGATTTATCTCCTCTACAGATTTAAGTAAACATTTGTGAATAGCTAAGTCAGTTTGAATAGCTTTGTTATGGCTATAAGCTTTGTATAGCTTATATTTGATCCCCTTCCTGGCTACCTATTATCTTTGTTATGATACCCGTGCTAGTACGGGCTACGGGGAGGGCTAATTCCGGGTTTTAGCCGGTTGCATTGAAAGTGTGTTTTTTCCCCTAAATTATTTCCCCCTCTCCTTCCATACAAATTAGGATACCTACTTAATTAGTGTATTTAAAAACGTATTACCCGAACAGGTAGTGAGAAGAGTAGAAACTACACTAATGAAATAGGAATGAGTAGAGTACATTTTAGAATAAATGTACATACGTTTCATTTTAAGGATAGTGGGAAACACTCTAGGAAAAAATAACCTTAATAGGTATTCCTGGCTGGGATTTAAACCCCCCAGCCTCTCTGTCGCTGACAAGTGAGACTTGGTGAGTTTGACATTTAATCTGCATGCCAACTCAAAACGTAGCTATAAGACAAACCCAATTCAGTGGCAGCATGGTCTAAGGCGTCACTCTTGCAACAGACTAGACTGCCAACGATTGATGATTTTGTTGATCAGCACTTGGAATCAAACCAGGTTATCCCAGGCCTGAGACCTTGTGGTCCAGCACAGCATCTGTTGCGCTAGTACGACTAGGGGACGTCATGACGCACGTAGTCTCAGGGAGAGAGGGATGGTTGCCATGGTGACCCACACGCTACACTGGCTCAACGTCATCAGGTGGGCGCTGTCTGGTACGACTTGGCGTTTAGAAAGTATGAACTAAGTAAAGCCTCTCTTTCCAAGATGATCATGCACTTGGGGATGATGACGCCTTTGTTAAAACCCCAGGTACCCTGCCATCATATGCGGATAAATGCACCAGTCTCGTGGAGGTCATGGCTTGAATACTTGTATGGCATACTAGGATGCTTTTCTTTATAAACAAAAAATGTTTGTCCATTCAACCTGAATGCAAATGTATTTACATTTTATCTAAGCTATACCTTCACCATTATAACCCCATTAATGTAAATAAAGGTATAACCCGGAGAGGTAGCAAGACTCAACTTTTCAATTAACCTTCCCAATTAGTTTAAATATAAACATAGCCCAAATGGGTGGGTTAGTAAAACTTAACCTACTTCATTATCACCACAGCCATGTAAATATAAAGATAGCCGATATGGGTGGTAGGACTTAACATACTTAATTCTCACACCAGTAGTGTAAATATAAAGATCATCCGTAGGGCAAGCAAGACAGTGCAAATTACATCTTAAGCATAATTTCCATAACATATTATATTGGTCTCATTTGATGCAGCCAAGCAATGGCTCAATATTCTTCATGAACAATCTCAGGAAATTAGTATTTGGCATTCAGATCTAACTTACCAAGTCGCAAAATATAAATAGAATTATTAATATCTCGACACAAATAGCTTGAAAAACTACCTCTCCTTTTATCATATCACATGTTCTTGTTCATTAAAAAACAAGGTTTTTTTTAAAATAAGATTTTAGATGAGCACAAGTTTCATATTTATAATTAAAATGTCAACAGGGGCAAGCTTTACCGAAGCTTGTTCCAAAAATACATTGCGTTTTATTTTCTGATTGGGTTCTGCGAGAGACATCTCTCACGCGTGAAAGTGTGTTGACGCGGAGGGTAGAGATAGAGAGAGCTAGACTGAGATAATTAGATGGAGAGAATGAAACGATAAGAGAGAGATGGAGAAAGTGAGGTTATGTAAATAAGATGGATAGATTGAGGTGGAGAGAGCTTATGGATAGAGTGTGGGGGGTGGAGAATAAGATGGAGAGAGCGAGATGGGCTGACGTTTGACTCAGAGTACAGGAATATAATGGATTGATGTTTGACTCGGGGCACAGGAATATAATGGATTGATGTTTGACTCGGGGCACAGGTATATAATGATTGATGTTTGACTCGGGGCACAGGTATATAATGGATTGATGTTTGACTCGGGGCACAGGAAAAGCATCCCTAGACTTATTTACAAGCTAAAGGGAAAGGCATTATTTTGAAGCGTCTCAAGGTTAGCAAGTCACTTAAGAGATTCTTAATTTAATCTCTTGACCGTGTTCCACAGGTTGCGCCACCAACTTTTATTCCTTATTCCTCTTTCTTGGCAAATCCACACTGGAGCGATAATCAGAGCCCTGTACCGTTTGCGTCCATCTGACTTACTTGAGGAATTACTCCCACCCCACTGACTTGAGGATTTATATGTTTGTATTAATAACACATAACTTATCAAAGATGTTCAAAATTGTAAAAAAAAAAAATCTCTTCTTGTTTTAAATAAAACAAACCTTGTTGACCTATTCGTAGCCATTTGCTGAAGTTGGCTGTTTTAACCTAATGCACGAGTTGTCAAATATACTAACCTATTTCTTAGTTTTTTAAATTTGAGATATAGAACGTGCATTTTCTGAACCAACTGATTATATAAGTACAAGACTTATAAAATAACCTAACTCTATAACAGACACGACATCAAACCCCCAGCTGTTAATTCATCACTGTGAAAGGGGAATTCCATACACATTAAGAGATAAATTTTTCGGCCATACCAGAAATAAAACCCGGGATCCTTAGCTAAGTAGACGGACATGGTACTGACAGAACTAAAGTGTCGAACTATTTACTAGCATATTACAGATTTGTTAAAGTGTTAAATCAACACCCACCTATAAAATGTCAAACAAGAAACCTTCCGATTTATAAAAGTGCAAGTTTCCTTATTCCTGAATAACTAAAGAGTTATCACAGAAATATTCCGGGTATTTAGTGTCCTGAAGCGTCTCCAAATAACTTTTCGTTGTACATTACGAAACAAGAGACCGGTACATTTTACCTCTGCAATGAACGATGGCTAAAGTCCCACCCAACAGAGACTTGACGATCCCCTCGACTCGCCACTAAGGGCCACTTTTATAGTCAGGCTTAGTATGCCTCAAGTGTGGCCCTATACTAAACACAAGACGACATCTGCCTAGAACAGAATGGAATGGGCCAGTTTCATAGTCAGACTTAGTATGCCTCAAGTGTGGTGCTAAGCGTGGCAAGACTGACTGTGAAACTGGCCACAGTCCCGACTATGAAACATTTAACTAAATACTATTAATTGAAAAGCATTATTTTAATATCATAATAATAATGCCAGTTTCATATTCAGATTAAGTACGCCTCAAGTGTGGCGCTATACTAAATAAATGACGACGCCTACCTAGACAAGAATGGAATGGGCCAGTTTCATATGCGAAAGTGGCCCATTCTTTTCGAGTTTAGGTGGGTCTCGTCTTGTATTTAGTGTAGAGCTGCACTCTAGGCGTACTAAGTCTGACTATGAAACTAGCCCGTAGCCTCAAACAAATAGCCGCTAACAAATCGTTGATGTCTACACTAGTACACTTGGGTTGCGGGCCTGTTTGTCTGAGCCAACCTTTCGCTCGCACACACCCCTTTCACTTCGAGGCAAAACTATACTTCGCGCACCTGTAGGGTGCCACAAAACAAAGAAAATTGCTTCGCCCAAAGGAGTGATCCACTGACCCTCCACGCCTGTGACATCAATCTGATGCCGAGCCATCAGGCGTCGCTCGCCGCGAACCCCACTCCTTGTCGTCGTGACACTCAATTTCAACTGAGTTTGAAATACCGCCTATGTTGCGAAAAATGGTGTATCAAGAACCTCTGTGTGATATAATCTTCTTGAGTATGTAATTGTTGTAGTAACTGTTCATGCGGTCTAAGGCGTCAGACTCGCAATAGACTGGATTGCAGTGACAGGGAGGTTGATGCTCGAGTCTCGACTGAGTGTTCTGGTGTGTGGTTTTCTCATTCATCCGCTCTTCATGTTACTGTTCCAAGCTACCTTCATAACCCCAGGAGTGTTGAACTTACTAATACTCATGGTTTGTGGTTTGTTGGTAGACAATCCAGCTGCGCCTCACAGTTGCCGAGAACACGGGCGAGGCGAGGGCGTACTCTATAGGCCACGTGATCGTGGGCGCCCAAGCCTCGGGCAAGGCGCTCTCCCATTGGAACCAGATGCTCTCCTCTCTCCGCAAGCCCATAGCCATGTGGCACCCGCTACGCAAGTAAACTGCACAGGTCGGCAATGCCGCCACTGTGTCGGTGTAAACGTGGATGCTGGTTTAAGTTGAGGAAAACTGCGCTAATGCAGAGGCTTCAAACAGTGGTGTTCAAATAAGATTTAGACAAAAAGGTTCCGCATGGACTCCATCACTTGAAGGAAAAAGCTAGTGAATATATTCACAACAAATAGCCAAATTTACCCAAAGAAGGTTTTATTCCTGTTTACCTAAACTAGTTAAGAAACAAAAATATCGCTCTACCAATATAAAGGTCTAGTTTTTCCCTATGTACAGAAATTATCCAAAAATCTCACTAATAACAAAGTATGGTAGCTTACACATTATAAACTTGCATAGTATGAAGATCCATGGCAACAAATAAACATTTAAATATTAATATTGATGTTATATTATTTTATAAAATAATGTATTATCAATATTATTGATTAAATGTTTATAAAATGATCCAAGAAACCATATGCATTTATTTATATTATATTTGTATAAATTATGAAAGACCCAGTACAGTTGCCAAAGGGATTCTGTGAGCCATGCACATGTGTTGGTATTTTAAGATGGAATAAGAAACAAAAAGTGGGGCATTTAAGATCCTTAATCAAACATATTCATAAAATTAAATGTTTCTGTGTTTTCTACAAGTGTAGTGATGTTGATTATAAAAATATCAGTAGCCTAGTTCAATTGTTCTTTTTTAAAATAGCCCATGTATGCCAAGGTACAGAGTATCTCTGTCTGAATAAACTAATTTTAATATGTACAATCAAGAATATTTAGGTAAGAAATAATATAAATATGTACAATCAAGAATATTTAGGTAAGAAAATAATATAAATAATTGACAAGATTGATTTTTATGTAATACAATATGGAAAGTGATTGATGGGTTGATATTATAATCATATTTAATATAAGGCCTTGATGATGTTAGAATTTTTAGAAAACAAATTTTAGTATTGTGAATTATTATTTTCTTGATTCCCTAAGAAATATTCATGGGCTACCTACCTGTCCCTTCATATGCATCATTTCGTTGTTCAGTGTGAGTTTTACAAAGTCATTGTGATAACTTGCAATAATTGAAACGTATTGTTGCATGTTGTTGTTGGCTACCCTGAACAAGCATGAAGTTGATGCATTGCAGTGTGTTGTTGCCTACCCTGAGCAAGTGCTATATTGTTTGCTATCCTGGGCAAATAAGGTGCTGACATTTCATTGTGTGTAGTTTATTGGCCACTTGAAGCAAGTGCATTGTGAGGTATTATTTACACATGGCACTCAAGTTGCACCATCTCACTATAACAGTTGCAGACACTTGTGGAAATAATACTAATGATTTAGTGCTTACAAAAATATAATTACCGATGTGATGTAACATATTGATGTTTCCAATCTTCCCATTGTAGCTTGAAACACAAAAATAGCAAGAAGTTAAAATATAATTAAATAAATTAATATAAAATAGATTTATTAGGTTATATTTCGATTCAAGAAAAAACGCTTACCTTTTCTGTTGTTCATTTTCAGTTAACTATTCTAAAGTAGCTTAAATGTATATTTGAAATAATATTACTATATATATATTTATTAATACATTTAAAATGGGATGACACTGTAAATACCCCAGGAATTGTGTGTTATACAGTTTAAAATGACTAGATATAAAGTAAAAAAATATATATTTTATACCTGAAAATTATTATTTATAGCTACCATATAAATAATTAACATATTATTCTCGCTTCTAGGAAGAGCATTAATATAAATTTAATATATTTATTTACTCATGGTTTCAAATATATATATATAGGTATGTATTTTTTTTGAAAGAATAAGATTCTAGAATCTGTACAAATAGCTAAGTTATGATTCCCCTGAGGTTGTTCGTAAGTTATTACTGTTCCTAAAATGTGTAACATCAGTCTCAACCTGTTGTGGCGTATCATTTTTTCTGACAATTATCAGATCACTAAAAGGACTACATCACAAAATAATCACCGCATAATCTTTGTGACAACATGCTTGAAGACCATCGTAGCAGATTTAATACAAGCTATGGCTGCAAGTCATTTTAATCAAAATTATAAATATGTAAGACATGAGCAATCATTTAATGGCTTGAAGTCTATGTATGACGTGTTTATTATTTTTGTTCTTATTTTATCACCCGTTCATTTTATAAGTATGTGTATTATTTTTGTTAGTGGGTTAGGGAGAATGAAAATCATTTAGGAAAAACCACCCTCAGCTCACCTGACAGGGATATGTATCTCAACCTCCTCGTAGGCATCAAACAAAACTGAATTAACATGACGTTTATACCACAAGCCCACTAGAGCATTTCGACATAATTAATGTAGGCCTAAATTTATGTTTCAAAGTAATAACTAAAATAATATTTTAGCAGGCTCTCTCCCTTTTTCTTGTACTCATTTGGCTTAGCAAACATTTTAATACCTCTCAGTGCAATAGTGCTACCATGGGCGTAAGAAGGGTTTAGAGAGTTCAACCCTCCTCCCCCAAATGTTCCAATGTTTATAATATGAAGCCTTAAGATGGCTTTGTATCAAACTTCAAATAAATTATTGAAGCAATCACGTTTCAAACTTTTCCAGGGAAGGACCACTCCAAATGGCTTCTAAAGGCATTTAATTTTTAAAAAAAATCCAGGTGAATATTACTCTAAATGGCTTTTTAGAGGCATGACATCCAATAAAAAAATACCCGTAGAGGGCCACTCCGAATAGCCTCTTTCTATATGCACTTTATTTTTTTAATCCAGGTGAGGACCACTCTAGTTAGCTTTTAAAAGCGTTCAATTTTTCAAAAATGTGTTAGGAGAAGACCACTTTCTTTAAGTTCTCAAGGCATCTAGTTAAAAAAAATCAAGGTGAGGACCATCCCAAATAGTTTCTAAGGGAATCCAATTCTAAAAATTTGCTGGTGGAAGACTACTTCAGATAGCTTCTAGTGAGACCTAATTTTTGAAAATAAAAATCAGGCGAGGAAGATTATAAATAGCTCTAGGGGCATCCACAATTTAAAAGAAAATTCTAGGTGGAGACCACTTTAAATAGATTATAGGAAATCTAATTTATATTTTTTTTAAATTGGTGATTTCTTAAAATATCTCTAGGATTGCCCAAATTTCAAAAAACTAAAGGGGTATCAGAATTATAAATAGTTTTTAAACAGTATACAGGTTGGAAAGTCCGTAATTTTGTATTATAGCATGTTTACTTTGAGATATTGGTTTTACATATACATATAAATAAGTTTATAAAATAGTGTGTAGTTTTTGACATTAAATTTAGAGTGGAATTATTAGTACGGCTGTTAATATTTTGTTTGTAGTCTCGAGCTACAGTAAACACTATAAAAAACAAAAATTATGATGAATTTCCTGAGTACTCTACTAGATTGTGTATGTGGAAAAACGGTGTTGAAAACTATAGCCGTATCCACCTGTCCCTAAATCTGTCAGGAGTGCTAATCGTTATTCTAACATTACCAGTTCATTTCGGTATAACTTTGTTGTGTCTTCCAGAAAAATAATGTTTACAATCAATGAAAATTATAACTTTAATAAATTAATAAGGTGTAAACTAAAAAAACAGTGTTTTTTTGTAAATTAATATATCCAAGCTAGCAAACAAAATAATTAAACTAAAGATGTTCTATAGTCATCAACTTTTGGTGAAAATATATTATATTACAGGTAAGCCTATATACAAAGTCTTTACTCAAAATGGTATTCAAACTTAATTTATTTAGCTATGTGCCCCTATTTTATCAACAACTTAGCTTAGTCAATCGCATGAGTCCATATTTTTGTATAAAGCTCCCATACTCGATTCTCAGCATGATTATAAAATATATCTCTGGTGAAATTAAGGTTTCCCCTTTCATGATGATAAAGGGGGACTAGGTGTTGTTTGTTACAAAATTAATCTAATCAGTAAGTCATGTGCCGAAAGTCAGTTCAAAAAGTAAACATTAATAACCACAAATAAATAAATGCTTAGGTACTAGATTTAGTCTGTCGTTTGTTTGTTTGGCACTACATATCTACACCCATCCAGGCTATTCACATTTAATATCACTAATAGGATAGGAATGAGTAAGGTAGAATTTTGAGGAAATGTACCAGTATTTTCATAGAAGGAGATTGGGAAACCATTTAGGAAAAAATCATACTCATCACACCCTGAAGGGATTCAAATTCTAACCTCCTCATCTGCAGGTAACCAGAATAAATTTTATGTTATATTTACACACACATTGATGTATCAATTGTTTTTAAAAAATATAGGCTCAAGTATTTTTTGGCAGCTATCACAAAACAATTAATTTGTATTTTCTTAAAATCATTAATTTTTCAGTGATTTAACAAATACCTAGGTAGCTTTAACAATAACTTATATTAATTTATGAATTATAACCATAGTTTATTAAAAAAAATCTTATTGAAATAAAATTATTTTCTTGAATGTGTTTTATGAATATAGTGGCAGAGTATGGAAACTGTTCATGTTGGGTATTGCAAATATTATAATTTATAGCTAGTCATAATATTTCAGGCAACTGTCATGATATAATGTAATAAAACATACCTACTATGCAATCCTTCAAAATTACTTCTAAAGAGGGATGTACTTATCTACACAACTATTTAGGAACTAAGAAAGACAAAAAGTATTCTTCAACTGTCTAATTTTTATTTATGTACATTTTGTTCACCCTGAAAACTTACCTTGCACGTTTCCACATTGAAGTAGCTTTTAAGATAGGACCATAATGTAATCTGCCGAGGAAAGAAATTTACCTTTGAGGTGGAAGGGTTGGGAACGTGATTTAGTGGCAGTATTTTTGCAGTTTTTATATCAAACCATTATTTGGTCAAAATATATCAAATATATATCCAGTATCAACATAGATTTTAATCTTCCCTACAATATTTATTTTAACCTAAATAGTTCTTGAATATCTGTCAAGGGTGTCCTGGAATTTAACGAAAACTTTTCCTCTTCGTTTAAAAAGTTTATCATCTAATGCGACTATGCTCATGACAGATATTCAAGACCTGATGAGGTCACCATGTGAAAATAAAAATGTATCTCTATGTTTCTACTGGAACAATACTATATTTATTTTAAAATGTTTTAATGTAAAACTGAAGAAACACTGCCCTTTTCTATTGTTATGTACACTCCCCGCTTTCGGGTGGACATTGCTTACATAATCACTTAGTAAAAAAAATAGAACAAATAGCCTACCCCAGTTAACGGTTTAAAAAAATATTCATTACGTTCTGTAAATTAGATAACTTCCAAATTATGTTTCAAATTCCCTGAGTGTTCTAAAATTATTCCATCCCGATTAATTGAAAATGAGCCATGATAAATCTATCCAAACCCTCTTCCAATCGAACAGGCTGAAAATACGGAGGAGACAGTTATGAGTTATGGATATTATTTGGTCGCCAGAACATTTGAACCAAATACCCAGGGCCAACAAAACAAAAAACCTTATATGAGAAGAAATACAGATTCTGAAAGATGGACTTATTTTTCATTCAACAAAAACTGGATTTTTTTTTAATACATACCCTATCTTAGTGGAACTCACAAATTTGCCACTGCTAAAATTAAGAATATTACTATTGATAAAAGTGACCAAAAGTGTGACATAAAGTATATTTAAATGTATAAACTCTGTATGGATATGGATTATTTTTTAATGTATATTCTTCCTTATATATGTGCAGATTAATGAAGGATATGAAATATTTCTTAATTTATATTCTCCCTTATATGTGAACCCAAAACTTTTCAACTATGTTATCTCCTAGCTGTGTAACATATGAACAACTTAGTTTTAGTGAATTATATTAAGCGTAAAGGCCCGTTGACACGGTGTTAGTGGACTAATGCAAGTTTACTAGTATTAGCTTACTAATATGCTAGTTGTGTTGACACGTATTTTTCACTTGTATTAGTATCGCTTCTAAAAACATGGCTGGAAATGAAGTGGTGCTAACTGATCTCTCTATTGGAGCAATTTTTTTCATCACTGCTTCTGATTTCTCGTTCGGGTTATTAATACGTATATAATAATTACGCTTATGTGCTAAGAGCTATGAAGGGTGAATTTAGAATAATAATGGGCGGCCAAATAAATTACAATTTTTCATTAAACGCAATGTATCATAACTAGTTGATCTATTTTTTTTTAAATGATTTATATAGATAACATAAAAACGTTTGTGATTAGTATCTCTAATATTTCTTAATTCCTTGATACATTAAAATAGGTTTCAGTTGATCCCAAATAATTATTATATTATTTTGCTTGATGTGTCACTTAACATACATGTAAAAAGGCCTAACCCAGGTTTTTTCAACCCTGTTTTAGATGTTGGTATACTAATAACAAAATATCTTGTTAAATGCTAGCTAGCTAGGCCTAAAATATTCCTTAAAAATAATAATAAATTAATTTGTAGATTGGTTTAAATATAAACTATCTGATTTGTTATGAGACAATAATATAATGTTGTGTATCTACTCAAGTTGCCAAAGCATTACTACAAAGTGTTTGAAGTGTATGGGCTGAATATTATTAATTAAAACTTATAAAGATTGGTTAAAGTGTCAAATACAGAGATTGGAAAGCGTGCCGGCGATTTCGCGTGAAAACCGCCGGCCATTCATAACCTTACTTGCCGATAACACGAATATTATGTTGCCGGAACTAATCACGGTACTACAAAGTTTTATTATATTTTGTGATTGTATGTAAAAAAAATTACACATGCCACGTTGATTGGTAGGAAATAATGGTTTGATAAAATTACTTATAACATCTGTTTATCGATATTAAATAATATATCTCACAAGGCACATTTGCAATATTTACGTAACATTTTATTTTGGACACTTCTTGAGAATATGTACGCCTGATATCACTTTACAATATCCTCTATTGCAATATCATTATCATTCTTTTCTTTATAAATCCGGTGCTTAAATTTCCACAAAAACTCATTATTTTCATAACATTCCAAAAATAAGTGTCTCCCGCACAACAATCTTTTAGTAACCGCCATTTTGAATTGTCTACTCGCATTAATAAAGTTGGAGGGTGACCAACTTTATTAATGCGAGTAGACAAGTCCATTCCAATGCACTGCAAAGGACTTGTAAGTGAAAAAGTTGGTCACCCTCCAACTTTATTAATGCGAGTAGACAATTCAAAATGGCGGTTACTAAAAGATTGTTGTGCGGGAGAAACTTATTTTTGGAATGTTATGAAAATAATGAGTTTTTGTGGAAATTTAAGCACCGGATTTATAAAGAAAAGAATGATAATGATATTGCAATAGAGGATATTGTAAAGTGATATCAGGCGTACATATTCTCAAGAAGTGTCCAAAATAAAATGTTACGTAAATATTGCAAATGTGCCTTGTGAGATATATTATTTAATATCGATAAACAGATGTTATAAGTAATTTTATCAAACCATTATTTCCTACCAATCAACGTGGCATGTGTAATTTTTTTTACATACAATCACAAAATATAATAAAACTTTGTAGTACCGTGATTAGTTCCGGCAACATAATATTCGTGTTATCGGCAAGTAAGGTATGAATGGCCGGCGGTTTTCACGCGAAATCGCCGGCACGCTTTCCAATCTCTGTATTTGACACTTTAACCAATCTTTATAAGTTTTAATTAATAATATTCAGCCCATACACTTCAAACACTTTGTAGTAATGCTTTGGCAACTTGAGTAGATACACAACATTATATTATTGTCTCATAACAAACCAGATAGTTTATATTTAAACCAATCTACAAATTAATTTATTATTATTTTGAAGGAATATTTTAGGATTAGATAGCTAGCATTTAACAAGATATTTTGTTATTAGTATACCAACATCTAAAACAGGGTTGAAAAAACCTGGGTTAGACCTTTTTACATGTATGTTAAGTGACACATCAAGCAAAATAATATAATAATTATTTGGGATCAACTGAAACCTATTTTAATGTATCAAGGAATTAAGAAATATTAGAGATACTAATCACAAACGTTTTTATGTTATCTATATAAATCATTTAAAAAAAAATAGATCAACTAGTTATGATACATTGCGTTTAATGAAAAATTGTAATTTATTTGGCCGCCCATTATTATTCTAAATTCACCCTTCATAGCTCTTAGCACATAAGCGTAATTATTATATACGTATTAATAACCCGAACGAGAAATCAGAAGCAGTGATGAAAAAAATTGCTCCAATAGAGAGATCAGTTAGCACCACTTCATTTCCAGCCATGTTTTTAGAAGCGATACTAATACAAGTGAAAAATGCGTGTCAACACAACTAGCATATTAGTAAGCTAATACTAGTAAACTTGCATTAGTCCACTAAAACAGTGTCAACGGGGCTTAAATAAATTCGCTAAACATGACTAGGTAATGTAGGGTTATACAGTATAATTACAACTTTTGGGCAAAATACATTAGTGCAGATAGATGTATCCAAATGTAATATAGGTTATTGTGATTGTGTTGATATATTTGAAAATTACATAATGGCTTAGATGCAAATACATTATCAAAATATAGACTTTAAAAAAATATGACAAAACATTTTTGACTAAAAAACTTTAACACGGATATGCTTGGAAAATACAAAAAAAAATTCTATTGGTAAAGGCATATTTTTCTGAAAATTATTTTCCATTGATTTGGTTTTATTTAATGTTGAACACCAGAAGAGTATTTTTTACACTATTTTTAAATAATTAATATTTAATAGTTAGATATATAATAGCTTATCTGAAAATTGAAAAATGACACCTGGACACGGAAATCGAACCCGGGACCTTTGGCTTAGTACACCAGTGCTCTAACTACTGAGCTATCCAGGATTCGTCCCGTATCCAGGGTCATTCTTCACTCATATTTTACATATTTTAAGGCAGAGCCTATGGTGGACGTGTGAAAATCGTCGGTTACAAGTGTGTAATTATATTAATATCACGAGCTATCAGATAACGCAGCCATCTTCGACTCGGTAGTTGGCTTATTACTGTGTTAGTGCGTTATCTGATAGTTCGTGATATTAATATAATTACACAATTGTAGCCGACGATTTCCGCACGTCCATTAAAATATGAGTGAATAATGCCTGGGCACGGGACGAATCCTGGATAGATCAGTGGCGTATTAAGCCAAAGGTCCCGGGTTCGATTCCCGTGTCCAGGTGTCATTTCTCAATTTTCAGAATATGATATCTAGATGGTTTAATTCTCACTAAAAGTATAAATAATAACTTTGGCTATTTGATATAATAGCTTTGTTAAGAATAAAATTGTTGGTTTTCTCAAAACTTCAGATTTTGGTTCAAAGATTTAAATGTTCAACATGAAAACTACAGCATTTCTTAATGAATCTTGTAAGGTTCTGTATCATTTGTCAAGTTATTAACCTAGTGTTGAGACCAGGATAGAAAATCATCACTATTAATAACTTATATATGATGCAAAAATTAATTAAATTCTTTGAATAACTAGGTAGTATCTACAGATAAAAAAAGTTACAGCCAATAAAATGCTTCTGAAAAACCTGTTTCTATGCTTCATCAATATTAACAAATACTAACTTTATCTAGTGTTTACATGGACTTTGACAATATTCCCCTTTTCTAGAAATTTGTATAGTTTTTTTTAAACTCAAAACTGCTCAAACAAGACTTGTGTTGAGTTGAATGTCATTAACTCTAAGACCACGTGGTCAAAGTATGCCAGTACAGCTTACTCTGCCACTTCCTTACTAGTTTCAGAGCTGGTAGGACCTAAAACTATAGACTGAATTAAATTTTCTAACCTAGTTTCAGTCAAATATTGATTATATTACCCTCCAACACCTTAGTTCAGTTGGTAGGTAGCGTGTCTGTGAACTAACGGTTCCTCTTTCACGGTAATGACTTTTCTTCTTAGGGACTGGGGGTTGTATATGTTCTATAATTAAGTTAAATTGTGAATTGTGTGCTGATATAATCAGTTGGTTCAGAAAGTATACATTATACATCCTAAATAAATATACTATCTTCCAATTTTATTTTATTTATCTAAATTTATAGAGTAGAGTATATCCATATTCTAGTAATTACCTTCCTATGTTTATAATATTTCATACCCAGAGTTGAGACTTGCTGGTCTCGGCTCAGAAAGAGCTCTGCATATTACACAAAATTTAGTTTTATTGTTACAAACAACTGTGTTTTTTCCAAGGTGATTGTGGGAAACCACAAATATTTACCTGAATGTTCATTTTAATATTTTTAAACCAAAACTACAAAATTCAAAGAAATTTTCAATGAGGTAAAATTTTGAAATCAAATATTTACTTTCATAAGCATTAAGGAGAGTTAATACTGTTCATTTTCTGTCTTTCTGTAGTCTAAATATTTAACGTAATTTAAAATTAGTTATGACATTTGAATACTACTAAAGTTATTTTATAACAGTTTAAAATATTCCAACTAAATATGTATGCATTAATGTATGCACTAAAAGTACTTATCGGCTTAGAAATAATTTTACCTGAATCAGTTAAAGTGGATGGGCGGCAATACAAGTTAAGTTACACATTTTGATAGTTTTTATAATAAAAAACCTTTTTTAGTCAAAATAAATCAAATATTTCTTCAGTAGATGTGTTTAGTTTGATTTTATACACATAGTAATCTCAACAGATCTTGAATATTTTACGTGCCATCATATAATTTGTACAAGATTTTTTCTTTTAATTTTAAAAGTTTCAGTTTAAATGTTATGATACCCATGACAAATATTCAAGAACTGTTGATTTAGCTATGTGTAGCAATGAAAGCCAAGACTTAGATAGGTTGAACCAGAAAATTATAAAATTAATGACAGTCTATCTAAGTCTTAGCTTTCATTATAACCACTCCTTACTTTCAACTATTCTTTTAGAATATTTTCTAAACTGTTATGTGTAGCAAGTTAAAATGAACACACCTCCTGAAGAAATATTTTATTTATTTTGGCTGAAAAGGCTTCTTGCTATAAAAAAAACCTGAAAATATTGATCTTAACTCACATCCCCTTCCCTTCCACTTTAAGGTTTGTCACATGTTGCTTGATTAGGCGGGCTATAAGTAGTTTCAAGCTCAAGTGTTGAGCTATATTCCAATAGCTCCACTAATATTGGGTAATGTCAAAATAAGAAAAATCCTTAATTCAATAAAAATTAACTTTATTTTCAAATAATTTAGTCAAAAAACCTCACTACTTTGTTTTTCTGTGTCTAATATGTTCTACCATTGTTTGTTTTTTGTAACATAATGAATGTGTCCCATAGTATAATATTGTAGATAATCTATAACAATGCACACACTAAACTGCCTTACATGACCTGTTCTTTGACCCCTAATATAAATATGTACACAAATATCTACCTTTGGCATGTGAAAATATAACTTTCACTATTAATTAACCACCAAGAGAAAATTCAGATAATTTAATATACCAATATATTTAAGATTATATTAACAATTTTTTTTTTTAGAGAATTAGTCATTCAATTAGTGTAAAACGACCCCAATGTGATGTAAAGGAAAGAGAAAAAAAAATGACAATAAATGTTAGCTAGTTGTTATGTATGGTGATGGTTGTGCATCAATTCGCTGTTTCCTTAAATGTGAAACAGAGCAGTTCAGGTATTTTTTGAACACTGTGTGGTTCTTGAATATTCTTGACAGATTAGGATATTTAATGCTGTGATAAACTAAATATATATATATGTAACCTTTACTATATTTATCATTTTATTTGTTGGATGGGAATTTGTAAATTAAATAGCTCTAATGTACTATTAATGAATACATCCCACAAGCTCATTATTGTTTCTAAAATTAGTATTTTCTTACATTTTCTACTATAGTTCTGGTATTTACTATTAAATATTATTGTTCATGTCATGTGTCAAATGTATTTAGTGAAGTAAAAACTGGAAAATTCTACTAGGTACCAAGCATGTAAATTGACAGATTACCAAATACATTTAGATCTTTATTATTATTTTTAAAGTTGGAAAAACTTTTTGAAATATTCATGATAAAGGTAATTATTGATCATTTTTCTGTTAAAATACAAAATTAAATTTAACATGAAATGGAAAAATAATCTCTAATAAAAGTATTATGACTCCGAGTATTAATTTTGCTGTGATTAAAAAGATGTTTATTTAAGTACCTAGCTAAAACAAACAATAAATAAATGGACACTAATGAATTATATTTTGTACTCTAGCAAATGTAGCTAGATCCCAATAACCTTACTTATTAAAAAAATCCAACATTGTTAGCAAACTTAATAAAAGAAAATATTATATCATTGGATTATCAAGCTTTAGGAGATGTTTAGTAATTTCTGGACAAATCAATTTGGAAATATTTAATACTAAAAATTACAGGACAATCTTAATGACTAGTGAACATTTAAGAATGAATTCAAATAGTGTTTAAATAAATTGTAGATCTCATTTTAAGAGTATGTGTGTGTTATTGTTTAATGTAGTTGAATCTGAGGTTCAACCAGAAATTTACTTTTGGCAGGGGGCGGTAGAGGGAGGGGCATACTCTTCATTGAAGCCCTTATTTAGGCCATGTTTTATGATCGGTAACTTTAAGGGCACTCTTAATGTAATTGTTTGTTTTCTGAATAGGAAGTTGTGAGCCTGTTCTAAGAATGTAATTATTCTCTCGATAAATCTTCAATGATATATATAAAAATTAGATTTAATATATTTTAAGTTCTAAGCAGAGTGGGAGGGATAAATCCCCTCCCCCTCCTAGGCGCCTACCCCTAGGATACAAATGAGCTTTTTATGAGACAATTGGTCACACTAGGTTAGAATCCTGGCTGAGTGTATTGAGTTTTTTCCATAAGTGGTTTCCCCCTCTTTCTACTTGCAAATGTCAATATTTCACCTCAAATTTGAGTGGTTTCAATAAATAATAACTGATCCTTCTTTCAATCCCATTGAATCACAACATATCATATAAATTCTACCTTTCTCATTCCTACACCATTAGTGTAGTTAAATGTGGATAGCCTGAACAAGAAATAAGATATGGGGCACACAAAAGCTGTTACTATTATTTTTTATTATTATTAGTACCGCGTCAAACTACCCATTCGGGTTATACACACTTACGCTAATGTGTAATGATATGGTGATTTTGAGATGAAATGGAGGAACTACAGTTTAACGTGAAATCCGAACCACGATGGAGGCCTGGCATTCCACACATTCACAACATAAAAGGTAGAGCAAAGGTTCTAGTTTATTTATATTGAGTCAAGATAGCAACAGCTCTAGTTGTTTAAATACTTTCTATTGCCAGAGCTTGCTATTAGGAACTTGACCTAGATAACATAAGTAAATAGGATTAATAGGATAGATAATGTAAACATTGGCTAGCTAGGACTTGAACAATTATCTAACATAAGTAAAATAATTAAAGTGAATAGTTCAAGTACGGTTAATGATCCACCTGAAAAAATTAGATAAAAGTTTTTTTTCAAAGATATTTAGGGCCTACCCACATTTGTGTTGGGAAAAGAAATTACTCCCAATACATTTTTTTTAAGTTCATGAAAGGGTTATTATTTTAACGACTAAATCAATATTATATAGATGAGGGAGGTAATTTGAGGAAATGCAAGTGCATTGGTTGGAAGTGGGGTGGAAACACTTTAGTGATAAATCATATGTGGAAAAGCAACTTCAGTGCACCTGGCCAAGACTAGAATTTTGACCTCTTATCACTGGCGAGCCATTTAATTGCAAACCTAACACTTTAAATGTTGGACCACCGATGCAGGTGAGCTTACATTAAAAAATCTTCTAGTATAAAGTTTGACAAATAAATTCACAATAAATAAATATATATAAAACCAAAAAATGTAATATATATACATAATAATAATAATAATATATTATTATATTATAATATTATATTATTATTATTATTGGTGATTATTATATATCTATAAAATGATTATATAACATATTTTAATCAAACTTAATTAATCATCTAACTCAAATTTTTATTAACATATGAAAATGTATTTGAACAAATGAAACATTTTTTGGGATTCAAACTTTACTTGATACTTTTCTTGCTGTAAACAGAGAAGATATTCTAAAATGTTGTAATGAGCTCTACCTTGTTGCCATCGTTTGTTATTTTATTGGTAGTATGTTGATTTTTGAATGTATTTTTGTGTATCAAACTTTTACTGTTAATTGTAATTAATAGCATGCAAATGTGAAATGTTAATTGTGCGTGTGTGTACATAATGCGTGAAATTATGTAATTATGTTAATATCGGTAATGTATGTAACAAATATAATACTTTCACAGAGACTCTAGTTTTTGTATACTTACAGCAATCCATTTTGTCATCACAAACATGATCCCTATAATAATATAGAATGGCTGAAATTTGACATATTATTTTACCACGATGAATATTTTGTTAATGTTGTTTAACTAAATAATTAACTAAACACATCTCACCAGAGGCTGTGAAATCATGTTATCAACCTTTTACTGCCTCAGGCAAAGCATTAAGATACCACCCTCCCCTCTTAGTGCATAAAAAATCTTGTTTGTATATATACTTTACTAAAAACATGGTAACACAGTTATTTTTTTCTGAAATAATTTGTTTTTGAAATCTTAGTAAAAAATTTGAACTTCATCAGTTAGGTACTCAAGATTATTCAATTTAATAACAAAAGTTTCCGAATATTAGTAAGGGTAACCATGTTCCTTGAATTATGTATTTTGATAATAATGTATAAACAAATACTCCTCATATTCAGTGTTCTTGTAAATACAACATTTTAAGAAAAATTTGTAAATTTCATATTAAAATCTTACTATGAAAGACTACATACCCACATTATGAGAAAAATCTGAATATTTTTTAAGTATAGGATATTTTTAAGTTAACCTCAGTAGTTTTGGGGTAGAGTGCTTGCCTAAGGACTCGATGTCTGTAGGTTAGGCCCAGCCAGAGTTGACTGAATTTTTTGAACGGTTAAAATCCATAGAAGTAAAGATGTCACTCCCATGTCGATTGTGGCTTGTAAAAGAACCCTGGAAGGTATGTGAAAATACCTTTCCAAACGTTATTAGTAGGCTTTTTCGCTCTCGCTCATAGAAATTCTCATGTAATGATATAATCAGTCAGATTTTAAGAAATGTGGTTTCTTTTCTAATTTATTTTTTTATGAATTATCACTTTTTGACATTATTTAATGAGTAATAAATACATTTTTTAAATAAAAATAAAACTACTATATTTAATTGGAGCATCACGTTGTCTGGAGCAGAAATTTGAACTTTTAGAAAGATGGAAAATAAATACTTGGAGAGCTTTGAGATGTGGTGCTGGAGAAGACTTGAGAAGATCAGTTGGACAGACAGGGTGACAAATGCATAAGTCCTAAGAAGAGTGGGTGAGAAGAGAACCATTTTGGATGTGATTTTTCGGTGCAAAGCAAACTGGATCAGACACATCCTTAGGAGGAACTGTTAGTAATAGAATAGAAGGAAAGATTGAGGGAAAGAGGAGCTTAGGAAGGAGGAGGATTCAAATATTGGATGACTGGATGGTAAAAAGAAAATCCTGGGAGCTGTAGGAGGAGGCAGGGAACAGAGGGCAATCATTTCATTTTTGCCGTGCCACCTTTTCAAATTTACAGCTGTAAGCAACTGCCTATCCCCCCCCCATCTCCCTGTCAGACCCAACCCCACTAGAGGTGGCTCTGCGTGTTACTTGTTTTTCCCAAAGAACATCATAGGACAGGTTGTGCTCCAAATACCTGGCGGGTGTACTGTGGGAATGTTTTCATATGCAATTTATATCTGACCACATCTTTAGACTTTATATAACATTATTGATGTATGATAGTATGTGAATAATGCATTCCCTGTTAGAATATTTGGTAAGACTTCAGTTTATTGAAACGCTACTACAGTGAACTGACATCATGCCAATAGATTATTTTGGGACGATAGTTAAGTTTATTGAACAAAAAGGCAAAATTTAACATCATAGAATTGAGTTGCAGGAATATATGGCACAAATAACGATTCACTAAATTACAAACAATTTGGGATTTAAATAAAACCCAAATAAACCATTACTAGACATTCTTCAGAATACTCATCACCTCTAGGATAATCTACAAATACATTTTTTTTAAGATTTCCACATATTTCCATAAACATACATTCCCAGTAAGAACACTAACATAAGTTATATTTATTTTTAAAAATGTCAATTAGTTTTATATTAACATCACAATAAATAAATTAATGTTGAGTATAGCAACTTCATAGTTAGTAAAATTATATATTGAGCAAATTTCCAGGAATGAAAGAGTTAAATATAATTTCCCAAAGTAATCTATATATAGAAATTTATCAAGCATTAATCTTGACTAACTATAATAATAGAGGTATTACTCAATTATTATGACATTTCCATAGACATTTTAATATTGTTTCCAATTTTAACAATAATATATGCGCACCCACAATTAGGGTGACCATAATTAATTAAGCCAAAAGTGGGTCATGTCATGCATTATCCTTCCTCCTCCCCCCCCCAAAAAAAAAGCAAAAAAAAATTTATCTAGAATTATAGTTTTGAACACATGAATAGTATTATTGGAATGAACATTATTTTATAATCATACACTAAAACTGTAGGCCTAATGTATAATGAATAATAATTGTGGCAAAACATAGCTTAGTCAGTATGTCATATAAATCACTTTAAGTTGATTATTTTTATTCCAGTCATAAAGAGCTGAATTCCCTAAATTGCATTCAATAATCCAGCTTTCTCAAGTAAATAACAATAAACGTCACTGTAACTAAACTTCCTACTATATGAGTGTCTTGTAATAATTGTTTTCATTAAGATGTGTGAAAATATAATTATCCTGTTTCTAGTTAATTCCTTCAAAATTACAATAATTGGTATTGTCTGCTCCAAATGCAATAGATCTTGAAATTACGTTCAATTTTTTTATAACATTGGACAAATAATATGAAAATGTTTCAGACTTTTCATTTTGTAGCACATTAACATCTAGTAATTTAATTTGCAATCTTCCTTCACTTTATGAAAAATATTGTATCGCCGCAGGAAATATCTTTCGATGGCTAAGATTGCTGGCATCAGTAGTGATAGAAAAATATTTTACTTTGTTTACAAAAGTTACAGCTTGTTTTTGAGACTGAGGATCAATAACATTATTAATGATTGCTTCACATTTTGTTCTTCCACAAGGTACTTTTTTATAAGGGTTTGAATCACAACCAGGCATAGTGAGGTGATTTTTCCCAAATGGATTCTTAGATACCTATACATAAATGAGAGTATCTTTCTTCTAAAACGATAACTTAGACATATCTAATACTAGTGTAAAGATTGATCGTCTTGCAATTGTCAGTTTGACCATCACGCCACATTTCCCACTCCCACCAAACTTGCCCGAGCTAAGCGCCGACCGACTCGTCCATATGCTGCTGTCCAACTGATGGGCCGGCCAGAGTGACGTCAACATTCCTATCAGGCTACGTTGTAAAATACTCTCAGTATATTCCCGGTGGAATAAGAACATTTTAGTAGATTCTCAAGCCATCTACAGACTGCCAGAAGGTTCGAGTTATGGAGTTGCAAGAGTTAAACAGAGACTCTATTCTATTTCCCCTGGTCGCTCCTCCCCCTAGTTCCTCCTATCCTTGGATAATGGGCGTTATATATAGACCATGGAGTGAGTTTTAGGGCACTCTTAGCGACGATTGGAATTAAGGCGCTACGTTAGTAGTAGCCATCATACAAAAATCTAAGTTTAATATTTTATGTGACCATTGTTTTTGTTCTATCGTCATATGTTTGAATATTAGAATATTTTCTCGTTTGGAAAATGTACTCTTCAAAGTTGCAATGTAAGGTTATTCCTATTGACAGTTAGCTTGATTTATGTTAGTGAACTTTTGGTTAGTTCCTATTGAGGAAATGAATTGTTTGAAGTTGTAAAGTTATATTGTATGGAATATAATATAAATAATTTTTGTAACATTAAACATTTTCCCATCAGGAAAATATCTCCACATTGTTGTAATTAATTTTGATTAATGTTAGTGAACCTTTGATTAGTTCCCATTGTATTAAAAGAAATAACATGGATAAAGCACTGGCATGCCAAATTAGTTCCCAGTTTCAAACCCTTAATCCATGTATAATTAATGCATCAAAATTATGTTTGTGTAACAGAGAATTTTGATATTAATATCTTTAAATTTATTGAAACTGTTTGAGAAATAAATATTTTTTTAAAAATAAAATACTTATTGTGGACTGTGTTATGTTATATAGCCATGAGCTGTCCCACATCAGTGGTTTGTTTGTCCAGGAGAATACTTTTACTACTATTTTAAATCTCGCTGAAGAGAACCTCTTTCAGAATTGGAGTAGGAAAGTTCTGTGTTTCGCAGTTTCAATCTAGAAATTTTCAATTCATTAAATAACTGATAGCAAAAATGGTTTAAAGAAGTTAAAGAAATCATATTTTTTTAACAAAAAGGCTAGATGTAATTTGAAAGATTTCTATGTTTTTTAATTAAAAAAAATTATTTGGCCAAGAATACTGGCTTAGTTCTCAAGTGATTTACCAACAAACTATTTTGATACATATATATATTGTAATCATACAATTATTAAATAATAATAATAATAATATGGTGAACTTTTAAGAATGTCAGCAACTCATGGTTACTAGAAACACAACCAAGGCGATTCGTGGTCGGCTTTTTACACTGCCGAATCATGCAAGTGATTGACCTGTATAAAGCATCATTGAAATCAAATAGTACAAATTAGAGTCAGTTAAATGTCATCATGCAGAGAAGGAAATTGCTTAAATAACTTTTTTGTTGGTCTAAATCACAGGGTTTGTACTAAATCCCAATACAAGTTCAGAGGTTTTGTGATTTTTGTACAAATCTACAACTCAACATCAAAACTAAAAGTTTTTTGTTTGTTTTTTATGAAATCGAGCATTGTATCATACATTCCATATGTCCATACATTCACCAATTAATATAAATTGCTTATAAAGATAATTACTGTGTCTTTACTTTCTTCAGTAAAAATGAATACTTTTAATTTGTGTGAGCCATACTTTTTCAAATTTGTATGACCAGAAGTTGAACCTTTACTATCCTAAAGGATCAAAATGTTTGCTAAATATGATATTTAAAAATTTGATAACTATTTGATAGATATGACAAACAACATAACTCTTAAGGTTCTAAAAAAGAGGTACTTAAGGTATAGTAGTGTTAGCACAAGATGAGGCTGAAAAATATATGCAAGGACTAATTATTTGGGTAAATATAATAGTGTTGGTAAATACAGGGACAGTTTAAGGGCTGGGTGAACCGGCCGCTTTGGAGTATGATTACCATTTGTGGAATTTCCCTATCATGCCCAGGTTACGTTAGGTTTGAGGATTATTTTTCCTACTATAGTTAGTTATATAGGGGGTGCCAAAAAGCAATCCCACCCGGGCGCAAAATTTACCTCAGGCTGCCCCTGGTTAAATACATTTAAAAAAGTTGTTTGTTGGAAAGGAGTTTCTTAATGATACAAGAAATCAAAAAAGTAGTTCATTTTAGCACAAAATTGCCACATTTTATTTTATATTTTTTGGCCAAGCTCTCAACATATTGACTGTTTATACCCATTTTTTTAAGGAAAAGAAATGAGCTCATAAAGCACATTCCATTATTACTAGAGGTTTCCACAATGAAATACAAATACTTAATTCTTTTGATGGAAATAGTTTTCTTTAGAGTAATTTTTTTTTACACAAGGAGAAAAGTTGTTTTATTACTATTTAAAAAAAGATATTTATTTCCACTATAGAAAATTATTTCTCAAATTTCTTTTACAATTAGATAATAAAAATAATTTTCAATGTAAATAACATATATAAAAATACACCCGATGAAACCTTCTAAAGAGAAAAACAAATTAACATAAGCAAACTTATAGAACACAAAAAATACAATATTCCACAACACAATGGCTTTTTCATATTCATACCATATTTTCTAAGAGTTCAATTTAAATTATACGCATTCTAGCATATTTAAGTTAATGATGAAATACAAAATCAAGAATAATAAAAAATTTTTACATTAGAGTAATTATAAAAGCTAATATTTTGATTGTCATTTCAATCTAGTCACCAACTGGTGTATCACTAAATTTACTCACAATCTCATGTTTTCAATCTATACGAATAAAATATAACCAGACTCTTGAAAGGGCACATCTTAAAACCAATTAACTAGAATGTTAACTCCACAATCACGCTCAAAACGAGAAATAACAGTGAAGTGCAGTTTCCTCCATTATTCACATGACAATAGCAAAATTGAGATCAGTGAATAGATTTTTAATTTCAAAAGAAGTATTTTTCAATTTTGTTGAATTTTTTTTGTTATATATTCCTAAATGGTTGCAGTGGTTTAAATTCCCCATTTTATAATGTCTACACCAGGTTAATGCACTAATATATGACACCTGGCTCAAGATCTAGAACCTTCATAAGTTACAGAGCTATCCATGGGATGAGATGGGCTCTTAGATGACAAACGAATAAGATAATATTTATGATAAATTATATTGGATTGCACTTTATCTTATCTGGTGGTGGTATGATCATGAATTAATAAAAAAAATAAGTACACTTTTAGAAAACCCCATTATTATGTCACTAATAACAGTTTGTAAGTTGTTATAAATTGTATTACTCATGTAGTGTGTTTCAGCGGTATTCAAGTCCAACCAAACTAGTGCTACAAGGGGAACTCCACTCCTCCACTCCCTACCAGTGTGGGTGTTGGTTAAGAGAAATCTAATGGCCCTCCCCCTCCCCAGGCTGCACATCAAATGCCTCGAGATGCTGTTTGGATGTGGTTATCTTCATTTTCTCATCTCCTCCCATCTTTAAACGTTTTTCCTCTACCTGTCTTCTAACCACTAGACTCTCTACACAAGTAATGTGACCACAACACCTTGGGCCAGTTTCATAGTCCAAATGAATACACCTTAAGTCCAGCGGTATACTAATTTTAGGACAAAGCCTACCTGGAATGGCTCGGTTTCATTTGAGTTTAGGTAGGTGCAGTCTTGTATTTAGTATATAGCGCCACACTTGAGGCATTCTCAGTCTGATTATGAAACTGGGCCTTTGGACCAAGCAGTGACAGTTCTAATGAAGATTTTAAACATAGCAAAAAGTCTTACCACACACTTCTGTGGAAAAGGTAATTGAAAATGAGCCTATTTTAACAAATTTCACAACAGCAGAATATTGAAGTATCAACTGCTGAATACCAACTAAATTTAGGATACTTAGGATTTTCACTGCAAATTTTAATAAACAAACTTTTGTGTTAGATCTAGTTACTTCTCTTGTTTGAAGGGACATGTTTATATTTTATTTATTTCAAAAAAATATCAACAAGAGGCAGTTTGTGTGTGTGTGTATATATATATATATATATATATACACACACACACACACACACACAAACTGTACATAGATATATTTTTTTTTAGCTTTACTGAAAATAAAATATTGAATATTCTTATTCTTTAAGTTATTATTTTTTGAAAATCCTAATGGAAAATTCAAACATCGAGATTAATGGATTATAAATCGATTCATGACAAGAGTTTATATTAACATAGAACAATGTTTTTGAATGATGAGTATAGTTATAATGCCATCTTACTTTTATAAATAAAATAAATGAAGCATGTATTCCTAAACGTGACAGCAAAATAATAAATTTTTAGTATGTTTCTTGAAATAGCTATAACCTGGATATTTATTTAAGAATTATTTAAGTAAAAAAATAAATATTGTATAGGTCACTAGACTGAGCAAAGCTCAGATAAAACAATTTGTGGTAATTTAAGAGCGAACATTTCATTTATATTTTTTAAATTACAAAACTTAAAATGTAGGCACCTTTTGCCTTCATTTGAGCATGAACATTTCGAAATAACAAACCACTTCCAAAACAATGCGGGGATTCTTGAAATCTGCAATGTGTCACAGCGCTCCAGCAGGCTGCCCACTTAAACTTGCCAAACTTCTTAAAAAGCGAGTTTCAATTTATTATTTTTTCTACATTTCATTTTTTGTTGGATAACCATTTGTGCTCACTAGATTGAAATTTTTTTGTTTTAAACTAAATATTGTTGGGGACCATCTATAATATTTTTAATGATATAAAAAATACAATTTTATTGGAATTGGTTTAAATCCTATTTTTAAATCTCAATAAACACATTCAAGTTATTTTACCAGCAGTAAAAAATTTGGATAGGATCCTCAAGAATGTTTATTTTAGAGGCAAATTTGCTATATCAACCGTTTCCCAAAAAAAATAAAATAAAGTTAAAATTTAAAAAATTGATTCAAGCCGTGCTTGAACCTACTTTTAAAGACTTCTGCGAGAATAAATTGATTAAAAGAAAAGACTTTCGCAATACCTCTCACATATGTCGTTAATCTTGTTTATTTTTATAAACACTTTTGAAGATAATTTTAATCGTTTTAAGATATTCTGTAAAGGAAATTATTTTATTTCAACACACCATAATCCATGTTAAGGAGGCTGAAAATTAAGGTTTTAGTAGAGATTATAAGATTGTTACATAACAACAATTTTGGATATGAATGGTCCAAACAGTAAGACATTATATTTGCCATAAAATAAATCCATAATTGTAGTCATTGTAAGGAACTAGTTAGCCTCCAGCAAAGATGGTAAGATAAACCATTTCTCCTCATGCTTCTTAACGCTATCAGACAATTGTGCTTACTGAAGCAATGGCTAGTTTGATTTGAAAGAATGAGTTTGATAGTCTGTCCTGAAAAGAAAACAGAAAATAGGAGCTGGAAAACTGAAATTTGGCGGGAAGGTAGTTATACTGGTCCATATAACTAGAAAAATCTAAAAAGTTGATATTAAAAATGGTGCTCTGGGAATTTGGGGTGGGGAGGTATAATTGTACCCAAAAAAACAACCTTTTTATATGAGGTAGACAACTAAAATTTGGCTGGTGGGTAAAGGGATCACTCCAAATAATCATAAAAATCTAAAACCATGTAATCTTTATATGGGACCCAAGAGATTTGAGTGAGGAGTTAAGCAGAAAAATATCTACCATGTTTTGCAGAAAAACTTAATTTGGCACGCAGACACATCAAACAACCAAATAAGTATTAATATTTGAAATTTGACAGGTAACAGGGGGCTGAAAGTTTTCAAAACTTACCAATGTATCTTTTAAACCAGCAGTCAATGAGCCATGAAATTCAAAATAAAAGTTCTTTTATAGAAATGGGTAAGATGATTGAGATTTTTTTTTTAAATTTCATCCCCTAAGAGGGTGGAGAGGTGAAGAAATGTTATAACTCGCTCATCATCATATTTCCCCAGCCCCTGGGGCTGGAAACTTGAAATTTTGCTTGGCAGAAAGATAGGAGAATTTTTGCATATAAAGAGAAAAATCTTACGATTGGGAAATTTCAAAATGGGGCTCCGGGAAATGAAGGGCTTATAGTGAGAAAAACTTTTTAGATGATGTATAAAATTTAAATTTGGCAACTAGGTTGAGAGACAATGCCAGATAACCAAATGGATCTTAAAATTTGAAATTTCTGCGAGACAGTGAGAACTGGCCCACCCATGGATTACGAAATCAAGATTACCACCAGGTCCAATGTTTTGCAATTGAAGTTTTTATTGCCGTTAGTTTGTTCTATTTTTTGGCTGAAAGCCAAGATTAGTGAAGTACTAGCTGTAAATCCTTGAAGATCAAAATAAGTAGAATTTGTAAGAGTTAGTAAAATTTTTTAGAAAGAAAATATAATGTTGGCCTACAATATGTACTACAGTATGTATGTATATGTTTATCACACACAGACTTTATGAACACATTACCATATACGATGTAAAACCACACAAATACACATTAAGGGGCAAATACAAATTGCAATAATGAAATCAATTAAAAGTTAAATTTCTTAATTATGAATAAAACACTATATTTAGACCGTAAACAGAACCCACAATTTTGGTCCTTTATGTTTTCTTTGACAATCAGTGGGCCTAAGTAGTATGACATCAAATCTAAACTTGAGTTTAAATGCTAATAAATATGTTTGTTAAAAAAAATTAAAAAATCTCAGAATTCATACAATCATTGAAATATTTCCATCAATTTTCCAGCAAATTTGGTAGAGTTGGCAGCTAAGGAAGGGATATTGTTGGGCTGTCAGTTTGACCTGTGAGGGTGATTGAGATTTGGCATATTAGTTTTTATTTGGAAAGGTGATTAGGAGCAGAGATGGGGAAAACTTGTTCACAGGTAAAATATATTTTATTTTTAAGATTGCTTTTTGTTATGGCTTTCATTATTTGAGTGAATTTTAATTTTTTTTAAAATAAAAATCGATAATCAAAATGATCCAATGATAATGAAACAAAAAAAATAATAGAAAAACCATAGATGAGAGCAATGTTTTAATATACCGTTTCTTTTGATGAAAGAGAGAGTAAAAAAGATGTTGGTGTGAAGAAATTAAGGAAGAAGTTTACATTTTCTTTCAAGTCCCACCCCAAATATTTTTTCAGGTTTGCTTCCTTCCATATCACTTACATTCTATTATTTTATAGTATATATCAGTTGCGAAGATAACGTTATGAAGAAGGGGAGACTAAAATATTGCTGTCAATTAGTCAATTTAATGCTCTCAGTTGATGAGTTGTGCATTTTAGATAAGTGGTAAGGGGTCAACAGTCTCGCTTCCCCCTCCATCCTGTCTCTAGCTATTGAATACTGTTCATCGATACAATCGTTACAGGTTTATGGAGCAAAAATATCACAGAGATGGTTCAAATGAGATTTTTCTAAAATTCGAATTTTAATTTTACCAAAAAATCTTAAATTCAAATCTTGGAAAACAATATATGAATATGAGGTTAACTTTCTCAAAGAGATATATTCTGTTTTCATATTTATTATTTAGTTCCTAGAGAAAAGAAAAATTGTAGCGAAATGATTATTTTATTAGGGTTTGGTTTTTAGGGATATCCAATAATCATTTTGGGCTTAAACACTAATACACATCATAAGAGCTCTTTGAACAAATTAAGATTATTACTGTGTATATTTTCAAATCCACATATATTGAATACCGTTAAATAAAGATGCTAGGATTTAATGATTTGAAGAAACCAGCCCTAAAAAATAGTAAAAATTACGATTTTTAAAAGGTGTGCATGCAATTTCATGTGTTAAACTAAAATTGTCATTCTCATCCATCTGTACAAATACCACTCTCACACTATAATGACATTTCAGTGCAATTCTGATATCATTCTCATAGCTGAGCTGTGAGACTACATTGGCTAGGTTTTGCTATGACAATCAAATGGTGCTGTTTAAAACAAGGAAAATACACATTTAATTTAATTTCAATTTTAAATGCATTGATATATCTTACTATTAAATATTTCTGACATTTAATAATGTCACTTGTATTTACTTTATGGAGTGAATAAAAAAAAATGACAATTTATCTGGTAGAAAAATATTGATTACATTATTTAAAAATACATTTACCATCAGTTCAAAAACAGTACAACCAACATTTTGATAAACCTATAATATTAAAATTCCTTTCATATCACTGCGACCAATGGGAAATATTTCAATCAATTTCTAACCAAGATTTGTACTTCTGAAAGAAAACATAAGATACCTCAAATACAGTTGGTGGGGATTTTGTAGAAGGAAAAATAACATTATTTTAGGCCTTTAAAAGAACTAAATAATAAAAGAAAATATTGCTAAGCTTACTTCATCTTTTGGTTCATAATTAATTCCAATTATGAAACTGCAAATATGACAGTTTATCTGATATATATATATTTTAAACTTATACACTCTCAAGGTGATTGCAAAGGCACAAAGCAAATGAATAATAGTAAATAAAAAATGTTTATAATTAGTTGCACTTTTTGGTCAAGTGAATGCTCCTCAAAATTATTACCCATTTTTTTTTTAGAAAAAACCTATTTTAATAAAATTATATAACTTTAATAGGACACATTACCTATGCAGTTGGTTAGAAACACAGCAACACTTAGTTATACTCTTTAAAATACAAATAATCACACTCATTCGAAAAATGCATTACATTCTTTTAGGTAGCACGGGGAAAGAGGATTTTACTAAATGCAATATGATTTACATAAAATTAAAATTAAGATTATTTAATAAACAAAGAAAAAAATAACTATGAAAGTATTATTATTTTCAAAGCAGAGTTGGTATAAATGTTGAGTTAGCACAGTCAGTCATGGAGTATTTCCAAAGAGAAAAATAGGATTTATTTAAAAAATAATAAGAATAAAGTACATTTCCCAACTTGTCAAGATAATGCAAACATATTTTAAAATTTTGTTTTCTTTTCTTCAATATAATTTATACAATATTTAACACTATACACACTTTCTTTAAAAAATAGTTTATCTGTTGTGCATTTTGGCCGGGTATTTTATCCACAAGAGGCTATGCTACACCGAAACGCCGACATCACTAACATTAGGGCACAAGTTCAGGAGAAACATTTGCAAAGTAATATAAATAAGTGGCAAGTGCAAAACTTAGATCACGCTGTACTTGTGTGGAAACAGACTAACACGTTTAACAACAGTTAGCGTTCATAAATAATGTTCTAATAACGAACAGGAACCAACAACAGTTTCGGCACTTAAGTTTGGTAGTAAAAAAAAGTTTATATCCAAATGCTGTATTTATCTCAGTCTAGTAACACTGCAAAATAAAACTTCCCCAATCTGTTTTTATTTTACATCAAACTGTTCAAATATAAGCCTCCCCGCACAGTACAACGATGATTCCTATTGGTCCCCTTGTTCTTCACAGCCAATTAAACACGATGAGATACACATATATAACCCCTTATCCAACAACTGTTAGGCTGGTATGGTTTAAATTCTTTGGTCCATTCTCTGTTGCCCTGCAATCAAAAATGGCAACAATTTAATAAAATGTGTGTTATTGTGTAAAAACATGACGGCATGCTAGATGCATGGATATTTGAAACAAACCCGTACATCTCAGTTTTGTTAATGAATTTACTATGTAGACTGGCTTGATTAAAAATAATACTATTAGGAAAAAAATTGTCATAGGATAAGCTTTATCCCTTTTCCTTTAAGTAATCAATCTTTTACTATATGTGCTTTAAATAGAGTCCAATATGTTAAAAAATCAGCCATAACGCTGTACTAGGGCAGGATTAACATTTGTTAATGAAAGTGATGACTCGCAAGATAAAAGTGCCTGGAAAGTATTTGGTCAAATTTGCTGGGTTATTTTCAAATAAATCATTAAAATAATGTTTAATAAAAGTATGGCTTAGTTTCTTCTAGCTCACCAATCTAAAAAAAATGTTTTTTTAGAAAACGGCTTAGCTCATATCAACATTGTTAAAAAAAACTCGCAGAAAAAATGGTCAAATTATCAAACTACTTGTATGGGTCAATTTTTTAAAAAAAAGTTTTTTTTAGAAAAAGGCTTAGCTCATATCTACTTTGTTAAAAAAAAAGGTCAAATTATCTAACTACTTGTATGGGTATAACCATTATAGTCCTGTACTATTACTTTGCACTTTTGTATTGGTTCTAAGTATTTTTTAAAATTAAAAATGTTGCTTGTTTAAAAGTGATTATAACCATTACCAAGAAAAATATTTTGTCTGTAGCCTGCAATGTTTGTTACATTATGCAGATTGGCCCACATGTCATGAAAGGTTAGACCATACTGTTTTATAAGAAACAAAAATTTTAATTTATAAAACACGAAATAAAGTGAGGAAATTACTAGGAAAGCTAAGCCTGTAGTTGAAGTCAGGGTAGTCGAATAACTGGAAGGGGAGTACTATGAAAATTGCGTAGTGTGTGGCCCATGAAATTTTTTTGGAATTACTATGGCCTAGCTACAATTGGTTCAAATAAGGTAAATATTTTTTATATGATTTCAAGTCTTCAATTGTAAGTTCTTATAGCAGACAGCTGATAATTAATATTTCCCTACATTTGTACAAGCTTTGAAAGAAACGTATTGTAATACTTTTAATACATGTTTCATCAAAGATGTCCTTTGATCTTTTAATTTTTGTCAAATGAATTTTTCTTTTTATCAAAGGGATATATTTCTTTTATAAAATACATGTGATATGGTAATACCATCATTAGACCATGTAGTCACCGTCTCGTTTTTTCCCAAAGTCAAAATGTCATTGATACACAGGCCTACTTATTTCAGATAAGAAATTAGTACCTATAACACAGAAACCAGAATTGATAAAAGATAAATGTGTGAATATAAGTACCCTAAATTAAATTCCATAAATAATAATAATAATAATAATAATAATAATAATCAACAACATCAACAATTGTTTCCAGCCTGTGGCCGGGTTGTTTTAGTAAATGATACTATCATCCTAATTCCTTTCAAAATCCTTTCTCTTTTAATTTACTTCCATTCTTCTAATCTCACTTTTGCACTTTTTGTTATCTTTTCCATCTCTTTTTTAGTTTCCCTTGCAGACTTTTTCCAAAATAATTCATCTCCATTATTATCTTTGGTATCATCTCCTTTTCCATCCCCATTACATGACTATACCTTCACAATTTTGCTTCCTCTACCATTTCATACAAGTCTACTCACAGACAGTTAAATTGATTGATATATGTGTATATTTACTACTGACTATTTACACTTTTTTTCATATAAAATTTTCATCAAATTTGACAAGTTTTTGTCAAATGCGCTTTACTTTATCCAACATTATGAAACTTTGTTTATATAAATTTATATCTTAGTATTATTTAATTTCAACTTTTCAATCAAAGTTATGACTGCTGTTGACCTAGACTGTTTTCAACTTGCTTTAAATTTAATAAAATCACATACTGGAATTAATTATCTGTTAAATATATTGTTTAATTAACACTTAAAGATATTTCCTTGACATTATGTTTTAGGTATAAATAAACTTGTAATTTAAACACTAAATAAAACTAGTATATTTCATATTAATATAATATATGATTTTTTAGTGTTGTTGTGAATTATTTATCAATTAAACATATAAAAAAAAGATACTTTTTTTTCCATTTAAAGTTTTGCACCAGTACAGCGATATGCAGACAAACCTATTTGTAGCTTGGTAGTGATAGGTTTGGGTGATTCTAGATGTAGCATTTTCTAAGGTAACTTAAACATGGATGAAAATCTATTAAGATAGACATAGTAGCTGCACTTAGCTAGTCTGATCGAAGATTAAAGTGCTAGTAAAAAAAAAGTTGTACACCCCTGATATGGAGAGTTTGAACACTTTTGAGAGCCTCTGGTTTGAAACCCAGTTGGGATGGATTTTAGTCTTGGCATGGCAAGAAAATAGGTTTTGAATTTAGTTCAAGTGTGCTAACACCCGAAAATTACTCTTGGAAAACAATGAGATATGTTAAATTGTAAAAAAAAAAAAAATTAGAATATTCATTCATTTTATTGACTAATGAGCTTATGCCGCAAAACTACTCAAATGAAATACTGTAACAACATAAAGGGAACAAATTGAATTATAAGCCTTAAACAAACTAGGAAAATCTAATGATTTAAAATTTTTTTTTTTAAAGGATTAGTTTAACATTTAAACTACAAAGCCAAATCAAGCATAGCACAAAATAATAAACTCTGAGTAAATCTCAAGTAGCTGACATAGACCATTGATCAAGAAGCTCATAAGCTAAACACAGTGTTGAGTACACCTTGGTAGACATATATATATATATATATACACATATATCAAAAAAATTATTTGAGCATAACAATTGAAGGGTACGAGGGAAAAGGGGCAGAGTCCAATTTTAACTCAAATTGATAATGTCACTTGTATTTACTTTATGGAGTGACTTTACTTTATGTTGGACAATCATGAGACCTTTATAATGCACGTGGGATTTCGGTTAAAAGAGGTTTATGTCATATTTAAATTAATTTTAAAAAAAGTATCTGCTAGGGTCTTTATGAGGTTTGAGATATAAAAGTTATACTGGAAAATGTGTGTAATGTGGCTTTCCCCCTTTCCTATTTGCCCTTCAAATGATGTATCAGTATTTTAGTAGTATGCTTACAAACTTATCAGCTGTTGTATTTTTTTTTATACATTATTAGTGATCTACTTGTTAATCATAACTGCTAGTCTGCTCACACTTTAAAAAAAAGAAAATAAAACCTTCAAAATTTCAGAAAATTACACTAAATGATAACTATCCCTGTTTACTTTCGCTTGTGAAGCTATAAAAAATATCAGTTGGCCTACTTTAGGAACCAACTTTTTATCCTTTCTACAAACATTAGCAAAAATATATTAAATTAGTGTGAAACTGTGACTATTTTGTGCAGTTATGCAAATTATGAATATTTTGATTGACCATGCAATGTGCAAGGATACAAAATGTTAGTGTTACATAGAGAAATATGATCTGTGTCTGAATAACTATAACATTTAATTAGAGTATATACTACTCAAATATTTTAATTAATACACACATCAAGTAAAATTTTATGAAAGTACTAATGAGTTACAATCTAAGAAAAACATCAAAATAATTTTAAAATATACCATATAATCAATCTAATTAATGACATAACTTAACAATTTAAGGAAAACCTCTTTTCCCTCCCTGGTGTACATAATCTTATACCTGCAAGAAGGTATAGGATGGAGGTATATGAAAAATAAAAGAAACACAATATGACGTTTATAGTGAAAAGATGAACACAGTCCACACTTTACACAGCTGCCCCCAGATAAAGAGCCATTGACTGCCTCTTAAAGAAAATATATTTGTATCACTCAATCCCTTGATCTAAATTGGTAGAGAATTACAGGACATCTAAAAGTAAGAATTAACATAAAGGATAAAACACAGGGAAAAAACAAAAAGCATGTAAATCTATTATATCTTTCAAGAGTTATTTATAATATATTTACATCCTATATGCAAATTCACGTGCTAAAGACCAAGCTCAATTTTTCTAGATTGAGGTGAAAGATACTAATCACCAAGAGTGTATCTAGGGGTTAACCCTCCCTCCCCTTTTCAAAAAGTTGACAGTAAAAAATTAATACTGCCTTATTTACGGTTTAAGCAAAACAAGTAAATATGAGTTTATAGTTTTCCACCAGAATTCTAATGTTTAAATACATTTTTTAAATAAAATAGTTTGTGATTGTATTCTTTAGTTAGGAAATAAAACTGGGTATATTAAGGTAAAATAATGACTAAGGAAATAGGAAGTATACTCTATTCACGGTAGGAATTAATCTCTGAAAGGTCTTTTTTCCTACCAATATCCTACTATATAATAGATTTCTGGAAGGGAAAAAGGCCTTTCAGAAAACAATTCCTACGGTGAACAGACTTTATAAGTGAGTGTATGGAAAGACTGTTAAAGCCAGTAAGTCTTTAATATTACTTTTGTTTTTGGTAGAAAGAGCCTTTTAAAACATATGTATGTGGTCAACAATGAATACATTTTACTATTTTATTAGTGTTATTATTCAGGTATTAATAATATCTATCTATCTATCTATCTATCAAATGTGAATACTATAGATTACAAGAGTTGATGTAAGAAATTAGAAAAGTGTCTAGAGTAACTTTTTGTAATTGCCAAACAATTTTCTTAAAATTTTAACTTGATGACTTTAGATTTTAGAGACTATTAGGAGAATGTTTATAGCTCAATCATGTTAAAAAATATAATAGAGTGAGACTAAATTAGAGGGGGGGAAATTTATTCCAGGAATTTTTTTTTAAGGGGTTTAAAATCCCACACCCCAAATTCTGCCTTATTTAATAAATGCTCAATGTAAATTTCCAGACTTGAAGGGAGGAAAACCAAGTTTATAAATGTCAAACAAATTTATAGTACTTAATGCATTTAATCTCTTCCCTTTATTACCATAAAAATAAACTCCAGATAGCTTCTAAAGGCATTTAATATTACTAATTTTTCTTTGCCTGCAGTCATTGGGGGGCAACACCCAATCCCCTGAAATGTTGACCTCAATGTGACCTTGCCAATCACAATAATTACTTTAATTGGAGAAGTTGCAACGTATAATATAAGTATGATAGCCGCAAAGCTAGTGAGGACAACTCAATTTGAATTTCTTCATTAAAAATCCACACTTTTTGTTTGGATTGGTTTTGAATTAAAAATAATCAATAAGTGAAATGTTTGAGTCGTGTTACAAAGTATACTGTTTTGTTATTCTTCTGGCCCATACATAACTTAAGTTACTTAAAAATGTAGAAAAAACAAATAACAGTTTGAATCAAGCATATTTTGAAGCAATAAATGTAAAAATACTATGTTTGAATGAAGTATGTTCAATGGTGAAAATTTATTATCTAAAAACTCAAGAGTGTGTTAAATTCAAAAGAGAATGTCAATAAAAAAAAGTGTGCTATTAATAAGTTACAATTATTATATATACAAGAAATAATTATAAAAAGGGATGGAAAAAGAATATAAAAAATTAACACAATATGGCTTTAACAATTAAAATAAAATCACAGTTCACACTTTAGACTGCGATTACTGAACAAAAAGGTAATTGTTGCTTCTTGAAGAAAATACGCTATAATCACCAAAGCCCTTAGATGTAATTCTACTAGAAAACCATGTGAACATCAACAACTTAGTATTTTACTGTAGGTAGCCATTACTCCCATGTCTAGTGACAACCATTTAAAGTACAAACTGTGTTCTTATTTACAATGTAAGCACCACATTGTTTTTGTGCGTTTATTCTTTTTACTTATCGCTATATCTCTTTTCTCTACTTCCTTCCATGTATAATCGTATGTACGTCAAAGTGAAAAGAGGTTTTCTTTTAAGAGATATTTTTTACAGCTATTTAATTTCAAACTGGTGCATTCACAACAGAAATGGAGATAAATGGACCATGCACTTACCTGAATGAAGATGAAAGGCCAACAGGAAACTGACTTGCAATTTATTTAAGAATTTAAAACTTTTCTATTGGATCATAGGCTCATCAATTAATATCAATATAGAGTAGTATCATGACAATTTACTAATGACAGCAAAAAACTATTGGCTTTCTTAGCGTAACGACATTTTAAAATTACCTTTTGATAACATAATGCTAGACAATAATTATATAAAATAATTAACAAAAATAAATTCACTAACATGATACCATTTTGGGTAAACGAATGAGGTTTGCGTTTAAACAAATTTATACATAAAATAATAGAACTGTTTAAATAATATTATATTAATATTTATCAACATCCAACAGTAAAAAAGTTCAACAGTAAAAAAGTTCAACAGTGGCCAAAATCTCTATAGACGCTTTAAAGAACCAACACCCGAGAAAATTTGTTGGTTCGAATTCTAAATTAGATATTTTTTACAGAATTTACTATTTGGCCTTTTAAATACGTATGATTTATGATTAATATTCTTGATTTAAATGAGAATTAAGTATATTAAAACTATTCAAATTAAACACAAATATTATTAATTTTTTAAATATGATTAAAATAGTTTATTAAATAGTTATAAAATATCTTGATAGCCTAATTTTTATAATTCTTTTCTTTAAAGACATGCATAAAGGAATGGTTAAAAATATTTGAGCATTTCAGTAATAATTCTTTCTTCATAGCACTTTACCATATGCATTTGACCTAATTTGTTTCCGTTTCTAAGAATTTTTTTTTACCAAAACACAGCTTTTTACTAAACAAAATTCAATCATTTTATTTACCATAAATTAGAATCTTTATGTTAAGCAAGTGGATCAAATACCGTGATTACCTCCTTTAAACTTTCTAAAAATAAAACTGCTAACAGAAAATGTGACAATTAATAGTTGAAAACCTCCAAGGGTAGTAGGAAGTAAAAAGTAGAGCAGGAAATAACTTCAAAATTTTAAATGGAACCTGGTGTGAATTGTTGCATATTCTAAAAGTTCTTGTTCCTATACCTATTTATTTTAAAATATCTATCAAATTTTAACTTTTAATTGACAGTACTGACAAGACCAAAAACAATATTACATGACAAGAATAGTTAAAGCAGAAACGGAAATAATAAACTATAAATACTCAAACAAAATAAAAAATAACAAAGTGTTAACTATAACAATTAAATACTGGTTGTAAACAACTTTAAAATGTAAAACAAGCATTGTTTATCTTGAGCTAAGTATTATAAGCATTAAGTGTCAAGAACAGAGAAATAAGTGCTATGTTCAAAACTTCAATACGTAACATAAAATGGTATCATGTATAGTTCAAATTAACAAAAACTACTTGTGAGGCATTGAGCCATTGTGTTTAATCTTTCTAGTATCTGGTTGTGACTTCAAACTCACAATATTTAGTGACACTCAAGCATTGCAGTACACAATACAAATAATAGATATAATTAAGGGCTTTATTTCACTAGCAATTTTAAGTGGAAAGGATTAGTAAAAAAGGTGTGTTAATTGTATCAACACCAAACAAATCTGATCTAAAAGTGACTAAAACCATAAAAAATGCTAAAATGACATAATTGTTCTTCCAAATAGGCAATCGTTGTCAAACTATATCAAATATAAGCATCTCAAAGAGTAAAAATTTAGAGAAAACTTTTGAAATGATGAAAAAGAGAAGAAAAAGCATATTTTACAGCCTAACTGTTGAGAAAATTGATTAGAAAGTCCCCTAGCAACAATAAGTCTTAGGATGCGAATGAAAGGCCTCATACAAATAGTCAACCACCTCTGGTGCATGTCACATAACACATATCTATAGAATAAAAGATATTTAATTCATTCGGCTCTTAGTTTATAGTTAAATAAATAATTATAAAAAGAGTTTTACAAACACCTCTACCCCCATTTTAAAGATACAGCTTTTATTAAAAAAATTTAAACAAAAAAGAATGTATTTGCTAAAGTTTTGAACAACAAATCTTGTAGGGGTGGTCGGACAGCAAATATTTGTATCGGGCGGGCATTACAAAATTACACTCGGGCACGGGCAGATTCGGGCGGGCATTTCATTTTGAAAACAACTTTGTCACAGGCCTATAAAATTTCAAATTATAAGTTTAACAGTCGAATCCTATTTTTTAAAAAGATAGAAACAATTTTGTCACAGGCCTATTAAATTTCAAATTACAAGTTAAAACGGTCACAATGGATTTTTTATAAAAATTAAAATGGTTAGTTTATGCTCAAGAATTTATAGTTAATACTAAAGCATATTTCGCTTTGCTTTGTGAAAGTTCTGTTAGAGCATAGCCAGTTCCTCTAAATTTTCTTCGAGCAATGGCTCCCTCTGTCTTGTAGACACATTTAATAAATATTATTTATTTACTTTATAACACGATAGCGGCAAATAGATATTTAAAAAAATTGAAAGGATACAGTATGCATGAAGCTTGGAACACACATAAATCGAAATTGAAAACGTGTTTACTTGAAGCAAAATGGCCGTTTCCTATTTAATGTTCATTTGAAGCATACTTTTCTATTTATATCCTAGCAAATCTGATTAATAATAATAAATTAAAGTAATGTAAGGAAAATTAATTTAAATTAAGTCTTCGCAAGCATAGGGCCTAAAAATCTCAATGTGGAAAGGTTGAATTTGTTATGTTGTTGTCATTGACAGAGAAAATTAAATTGTAGGATTCTTGATTTCACTATGTTGTAAACTTGTAACCTGTGAGAAACGTTATTGTAGTTTTGTTGAAAGCAAACATAATAATTTACTAATTAATAAAAAAAAATACTTGCCTTTGTTTAATATTAGTTGACTTGAAATAATTCAACTATGAATATCAATTAAACACTATTTTTTTCAAAGTTCGAATTAGAGGTTGGTGCTAACATGGTATTATATACTTAGCAAGTTCTTGAGATGACCGATCGAAATAAAGGCATAAAAAAATACTCGCCCGACATTCCAGGATTTTTAAATGCCCGATTTATTGCCCGAAATTTCGTATGCCCAACCACCCCTAAAATTTTGTTGATGAAATTAATTTAATGTTTCATGATTAGAATTTTCCAACTATTTAAGTAGTACTTATGTCGTATGTTGACAATAGTTATAGGAGTGTACAATAGACTACATTTTAATTTGTAGTGAAGCTGAATCAAATTTTATTAAATATTCTCCGAGCATAATTTTATATTGGAAAAAAAATTATTTTATTTAACTTTAAACACATAGATATACAAATTGTTTTATTGCAAAAATGTGTTTAAGATTAGTCCTAAAATGACCAATCACATTAATCTTCCAAATGTTATTCAATTAAGTTTTACAAATGTTTGACATGTGAATATCAATTTGTAAGTGAAAACTCCATTTGCCCTGAAATGAAATGTAGCAAACTTATAATAATGGATTACACTTTGGTGCAGCTAATAAAATAGGGTCATTACATAATCAATCAAGGTAAGTCTGATGAAACTTTTCAGGGTGAATAAAGTGTGCTTAACAGTGAAAAATGACCCAAATTTAACACACATGTATATTTTAACTGTCTATATTTTTACTGGCAGAAGTTTAATAAATGTCAAAGATGACTTGGTGTTTTTTTTTTCAATGCAAAGTCGAAGAGTTTATATGTCAAGTTGAAGTTTTTGAAGATCACCCCACCTCTAATATTTCCAAATTTTATTTTATAATAAATGCTGTGCAGTTTCTGTATTAGTGCACTCGAGAGTTGGTCGACTAGATGTGTAGGTGGCCCGGGTGTTACCTGAAGATTGACGAGGTGGATGTGGATCGGGACCATGACACAAGGAAGTCCTCACCTCGCTGAGTCGCCCGTCTCTTGTCCAGGACTGCCCGCGTCACATCGCGAGGGAAAAGGCACGTCTCCACACATCGCCACACAAACCTTTATAGTATTCAACAAACAACAAAGATGTGTTCATTGAGCTTACACTATCATGTATTAAAAGCAGTGTTTTTTTATTTATTTTTTATTCAGCACCGCGTCTTACTAACCGTTCGGGTTATATAATTAAGTACTAATTATGCTAATGGGTTAGGAATGGGGAAGGTTGGATTTAGAGTAAGTGAACCCACATTTGCGTGAAGGGAGAGTGGAAAACCATTTAGGAAAAACAACCCCCAGTTCGCCCAACCATGATTCAAACCTCGATTTCCCTGTCCTCGGCAATCTAGTTCAACATAAAACTAGCATGTTCGCTAACTACCCCACCAAGGCAGGTGAAAAACATCATGTGTTGCATGGTTTCTTGGAAATCACAGCAACTATTAGGGAGTGTTTTACTCTTTTCTGCTTAAGAAGGCAACTTATGTAACCTGAAAACTACATAATTACGTATTTTGTTGGGTTTTAATTGTGAGTTTTGAGAACTATATTTTTCTAGTAAATGTGTAGGCCTTGCCCTTCTTATCCTCCTTTTAATTTTCAATTTAATACAGCCATTTGGAGCCATTTTTCCCTTGTTTTAAAAAAAATAAACAACTACACTAATGATATTGATTTTCAACAACCAATGGAATTATGTGTCCTGGATTAATAAACAAATTGTTAAATCTGTTTTTTAAGGAGAGGAAGAGTAGGTTAGTAAGAAAGACGAGGTAAAAGAGAGTGGGAAAGGATAAAGAGTTACCCAACTTGAAAAACCAGGAGAGAAACAAAATGGGCCTGGTCATGTTGTGTTGTGAAGGAATTATTATTAAATGAGCTAAAATAATAACTTAAAAAAAAAAATTTATTTCCTGTGTTTAGTGCGAAACGTGGGTAATATTTAAAGAACATAAAAATTATGCTTTATTAAAACTAGTAAACATATTTCTGACGATTATAACCTAGTTTTCCTCCAGGCAGGGCCAACATAACTGGAGGTGCAACACATGCATTCACATAAGGTTTCAGATTCTAGGAAATAGGAAAATAATTGTGTCCAAAATGTGTTTAGGATACCAAAATAAAATTATATTCAGGCAGAATCAGGTTAGTGTTAAGTAACCACTTGGCCACATCTTAATTTCAATGGGAGCAGAGGGATTACTCAAGGCCATATTTAGGGTGTGCTGCCATTTATTTCACACCCACCCCTCCCCCTCAAACATCAACATCAGTTCTCATCTAATTAGAGCATTGACTTGCAGATATTATATGGTTATGAAACTTATACATATTGATAATTTATTTTAAATTTTATTTAAATATTATAACACAATTGAATAAACCATAAAAACATAGAAATTTACAAGTTCATGCAAATATTCTGCAGAAATATATTCCTGTACAACAAATGTTTGGATATCCATTCTAACATCCGAGAAAACACAAGAACACTGCGTAAATATTTTTAAAAAAACTGAGACTTAAAAAGTACTATTTAAATAGAACACACAAAAATAAACTAAGTGAAATTACCAGATTAGAACATATGCAGTGTTACCGTCAATTTAAGATAGCTGTGCTGTCATCTTTTGTAAATATGAAAGATTTGTTCTTTAATAAAGAATGATGAAAGAGAGCTAATGAATTGCTAGTTTTTTACATTTCACGGAAAATGCTATAAATTTCTTAAGTGGTTACATTCAAGTTTGCTATATTTGTCTTATTTCCATATTATTTCGCCCCCACCCCCCCTTTCCCAAACTTTTCTTCCCTGTGTAAATGCACATGTTGCACGTGCCTAGATACAGCCCTGGGATTACTTAGCTGCTCTGGCCAATCTCAGGTACTATGTTTGTGTGATTGCCCAATCTCTTATTTCCACTCGTCACCCCACTTTCCTTCCTTATCAGTTGTGTCTCAATCTAATAACCTCATGTCGCACACACAAACTCCACCACCTATGTACTGTACAAACACATTTTCACAGGCCAAGCCTTTTTCTGAGAGCTAGTCAAGTTACAAATACTACTTTCATGTATTCATCCATCGAGTCATGATATTTGCTGTCACTTTTGATAGATATTATAAATACCTATTAATAATAATAACAATAATAATTAGGGATGTGATCTTCGAATCCCTCAAATCCTTAAGTATATTCGAGACTTGAGGATTTTGAGAAAATTTATGATTCGAGACTCAAAATAACTAATAGTGAATATTTCAAATGAAATTGTTTTAGAGCTCTAATACTGCATTTTCACACTTAACTGCATTTATGAATGTTATTTATTTATTTATTTATTTGAGGTATTTAAGGTGCACTTTCTGAACTGACTGATTATATCAGCACACAAGAATGTCCAAGAGTCAGAGCGCCAGGGCCTACCAGTTTTACTGGGAAAAAGTTATTTCCATATACCTCCCAGGGTTCTTTTACATGTTTCAATTGATATGAGACCAACGGATTTACTTCCTCTCCGAAGGAACTTGTGTTATGGATTTTTATCACTCAAGAAAGATCTGTTGACCCTGACTGGGTTTGAAACCATGAACATCGAGTCCTGAGGCGAGAACTTGACCCCAATACCATGGAGGTCGACTTTATGAATGTTATAGTAAATGAATTATAAGAAAAAAATGTTACCATTTAGTTACTGTTACACTTTGTGTTTTCTATTATTCTATTATATTCATATTTTCTCTTATGTTTTTTTCAATATTCAGATTCAAGATTCAAAGATAAATTTGAGATTCAGATTCATAAAATAGTGGATCCGACCCAAATCTAATAATATTATTATTAATATTATTAATAATATTAATATTATTAATAATATTAATATATTATTAATATTATTAATATTATTAATATTAATATTATTAATAATATTAATATTAAATATTATTAATAATATTAATATATTATTAATATTATTAATAATATTAATATATTATTAATATTATTAATATTATTAATAATATTAATATATTATTAATATTAATAATAATATTAATATATTATTAATATTAATAATAATATTATTAGATTTGGGTCGGATCCACTATTTTATGAATCTGAATCTCCAATTTATCTTTGAATCTTGAATCTGAATATTGAAAAAAACATAAGAGAAAATATGAATATTACTATATTAATATATTATTAATATTATTAATATTATTATTAATATTTTATTAATATATTATTAATAATAATAATAATAATAATAATAATAATAATAATAATAATAATAATAATAATAATAATAATAATAATAATAATAAATGGTATCAATGTTGGCTGCAAAAACAAAAATGTGTTATCTAAAAGGCTCTACCTAAAAGAAATCAAACTATATTAATTTTAACTAACTTTTAACTGTTGTTTTCTATAGATTTCAGTGCAGCATCCAGTGTGTCCATTAAATTTTTGTGCACAAAATGAATAAACTCTATGTGTAGTTTTAAATATGAGTGTAAATAAAGTCATACAACATATGGTCAGGAGCCAAATATAGGTTAATTTGTAGAAATCTGCAAAGCTTCAACCATATTTATATTGATACAAATTTTTTGGATTATTCTATTCAATAACTCAAATCAAACTGTAATTAAAAAATTGACAGGGTAATAATAGGCCATTGCAAATTCCATGATGTGCCTAAAATATCTAATATATTTTTAATGACACTTCTCGTGAGATGAAGTAAATGCTTATTAATTATTACCATAGTGACTAGAAAATAAGTCACACTTTTTTCCCAATAACAGCCTTAATAAAATCTTCGCATAGCCTATAACACATAACAAATGAGTTAACTTTGAAAATTGAAGATGTATATTGAAATATTTTATAATTACCACAAAATATGGTGCTCTTTATATCTTAACTTAGACAAGGTAAACTAGTGGTTCACGAACACATTGAAGAAGTGACATTTAAACATGATAGCTCATAAGGACAAGGGTCCAAAATTATCAGATTTTTTTTTATAATCCAAACTCTTTTTATTTACCATCATAGTTTTAGCATATTTACCTTAGAATTAAATAGCCCAAGCTATTATTTTTGCTTTTAGTGAGGATTACTTCATCTAGATATCATATTCTGAATATAATATATTTAACTAAGATATGATTTAATTCAATAATTATTCAAAATTTGTGAATAATATTTGCTTCGACTAGAGATACGAACTTATAAAACCTGCTTCGCAGATGTCTATAAATTTGTATCCATTTAAAAAGGAAAATGTGATTGAAGGACAGGAATAGGGAATTAGAGAGTTTAGGAGGGAAAAGGGTGAGGGGTGGACAGCAAAACTTGTGGGATCGGCCCTGCCTCGAGGGCACCACATTTAAGTTGGATCCTAACCTTGGCAAGAGCGCCATGGGCACAGAGAGGCCCACCACAAGCCAGTAGACCATAGACCCCATGGTCTGCTGAATCACTTGGTAGTTATTGGGCAGACCCAGGCACTCCAGGCACACTGTGTTGTACACTATCGTAAATATGTAGAATGCTACTATCGATGCCAAGATGGAGAGGATATGAATTATTGTCTGGAACAACACAAACAAGTTTGATTGATACTGCATACAGCAATAACATCTAAAGGCTAGTACACACTGGGCAATAATCGCCAGATAGAAGTATCCAGCGACACCAAAACCTCGCCAGCGCATACACCAACTTGTATCTGAACACAAGTCTCCACAAATGTTTTGCATCTCCATCAAACAACCACATCACATTAGTCCCTCTCTGCAAAGGATTTGCACATCACTACTGGTATTGCTACAACTTCTATAACAAGTAAATGTCATCAAAAGCAAAACAAAAAAAAAAACTTTGGTGGAATAAAGAGTTTTTAAGACAGGGGAAGAATTGTGGGGATTGTTTCTTGTCAAAACTATTGTTGAATGATGTGTGCTCATTTAAAAAAATGAACCAAATTTCGAGGAGCTATTTTGTTTGGTAACAGTAAAAATTACATAGTGAGATAAAAATATTAAAGTGAAATGGAGATACAATATGTAGTAACCATAAGAAAATCATCATCAAAATACAAAAGGAAACACATGTTAGCTAGGTCAAGGAATAGAAGTAAAGTCAATTAAATTCAAAAGTTGCAAGTAGATGCTTACATGTGGGTCTATACTGAGCAATGTTTCCCACTGGAAGTGGAAGACAGGACACAGGCCCCTTTTTTTACCTTTTATCGGTGAATACTTGTTCAATGTTTCCCATGTATCCGGACACACAGGAAACATCGGTGGGTGGCCTATATTTAGAGATTATCGTCGAAATGTACTAGGCTTAAGAAAACTTTAAAAGAGTCTAAGGATTCAAAACAAGGGTACAAATAAATCAGCATTTGCCTGGACATAGAATAGGAAAACATTACAAGTGTGTAAAATAGAGTTAGTAATTTTACCTTTGAATCTCAAATTAAAATTTTAATCTTAGAAACCATGGTTAACATAATGGTTATCACTATTTTCAGACACAAACTGTAAGACTTATTTGAATAACAATAGTTCTCCACTGCTTTAAACCATTATTAGGGATGGGAGCCCCAAATCCTAAAATCATTAAAGATATTTGAGATTCGAGGGTTTGAGAAAATTTCAGATTTGAGACTCAAATCCTTAAAAAAAAAAGTTTTCAATTTTTCAAGTGAAATCTGTTTTAAACTTCTAACTCTGCTTTTTGGTAACTATTGTAGGATAAACTTAACAACCAGGCCCCAGACCAGTAATTTAACACATGTATGAATGTTATAATAAATGAATTATAAGAAATAATGTTAACATTTAGTTACTCTTTGTATCTTCTATCATTCATAATTCTATTATATTTATATTTCCCTTTATTTTAATAATTTCTTCCAAGATTCAGATTTGGACTTGTATTTGAGATTTGAGAGCAAATTGGAGATTCAAATTTAAGATTTAGATTCATAAAATAGTGGATTAAACACAATGAAAATCATTATGCAGGATAGAACAGCTGTAGTTTTCTGAAAATTGAAAAATGACACCTGGACACAGGAATCGAACCCGAGATCTTTGGCTTAGTAAGCCAATGCTCTACCACTGTGCTATACAGGAGTCGACCCGTGCTCAGGGTCATTCTTCACTCATATTTTAAGGCAAAGTCTATGATGGACGTGTGTAAATCGTCAGCTTTATTCACAAGCCATCAGATAATGCAGCCATATAAAGAAAGTATAAAAGTGTAAAGAAGTGAAAAAAATTGCAAATTGAAATGAAGAGAAAAGTGTGTTTGTCCCTATTTAGGCCTTACATAACCATCCTTTCAGGTTCGCTTCCTTGGCTATCACTTACTTTATGTTAATGTACAGTGTTTCTACATTGTCTTAATACATTACTAAGCCATTAGCCAATAATTAATTTTATAAATCTAAACACTAATAGATTCAAGTGAGTTTTTAATTACCATTTGTCTAGGATTCTGGTTGATAAGTTTGTACTATAATTATGTTGGGTTAAAACAAGTAATAATTAGATATTTAAACAAACTAATTCAAATTTTTTTTAAATATATCTATTTAAATTTTGAATGAAAAATAGTTTTTTGAATTCTTATATATTAAATATGTTTAAAAATACAAGGGATTATTAGAGGATTAAAAGATTCTAAGAACATATCCCTAGAAAACATGTAATGGATATCAGTTATTGAAATTTTAATTACAGCCTCTTGGGTCAATTATGTACAATATTTGTGCAAAACTGAGCCATCACCAATTCCGGAAAAAACTCCAACTTGAACCTCAGATGAACTTCTTTATTTCCCACTCAAGAAGCATACTTGACATTCATTTTCAACCATTTAATTTTATAATAAAAGAAATTAATAAAACTAAAGAAAAAGGAAAAATAAACTACTAAGAGTAAATTTGATGAAGAAAGCCCACCTAGGGAAAGATATAGTAGTACTACTTCTACTATAGAAGACAGAAGAAAGGAAGATGATGTCACCTTTGTGCATTGGATTCTTCTCACATTTTTCCTCTTTCCCTAGGTGGGCTTTCTTCATCAAATTTACTCTTAATAGTTTATTTTTCATTTTTCTTTAGATTTATCAATTTCCTTTATTATAAAATTATTTAGCCATTGGGCCACCTCATTTTTAAACATTTCAACCATTTAAGTTAGAGTTGGGTCAAATTCCCTATTTAAGGAATATGAATCTCAAATTTATCTTCAAATCCTGAATCTTGAGTCCAAATTCGAATCTTGGAATAATTATGAACATAAGAGTAAATATAAATATAGTGGAGTAATAGAAAATACAAATAGTAACTAAGTGTTAAATTACTGGTCTGGGGCCTGGTTGTTAAGTTCACCCTATAAATATAATAGGTTTTGAACTACCAACAAACAAAGAGCTCTAAAATCAACTTTCCTTGGAAAATCGAAAAAACAAACTATTTTTAAGGATTTGAGTTATAAATTCTCAAATTTTGAATATTATTAAGGATTAGAAGGCCAATCCCTAATTTAAATATTATAATAATAATAATAATAATAATAATAATAATAATAATAATAATAATAATAATAATAATAATAATAATAATAATAATAACTTTGTGCATTGGATTCTTCTCACATTTTTCCTCTTTCCCTAGGTGGGCTTTCTTCATCAAATTTACTCTTAATAGTTTATTTTTCATTTTTCTTTAGATTTATCAATTTCCTTTATTATAAAATTATTTAGCCATTGGGCCACCTCATTTTTAAACATTTCAACCATTTAAGTTAGAGTTGGGTCAAATTCCCTATTTAAGGAATATGAATCTCAAATTTATCTTCAAATCCTGAATCTTGAGTCCAAATTCGAATCTTGGAATAATTATGAACATAAGAGTAAATATAAATATAGTGGAGTAATAGAAAATACAAATAGTAACTAAGTGTTAAATTACTGGTCTGGGGCCTGGTTGTTAAGTTCACCCTATAAATATAATAGGTTTTGAACTACCAACAAACAAAGAGCTCTAAAATCAACTTTCCTTGGAAAATCGAAAAAACAAACTATTTTTAAGGATTTGAGTTATAAATTCTCAAATTTTGAATATTATTAAGGATTAGAAGGCCAATCCCTAATTTAAATATTATAATAATAATAATAATAATAATAATAATAATAATAATAATAATAATAATAATAATAATAATAATAATAATAATAATATCAAAACATGCACACATTAAAGATTGCTACTGTGAGACAGTAAATAAATTTAAATGTAAAAACTAGGGGGGAAAAAAAGTGCAAAGGTTAAAGACTTATTTTCATTGGCAATTTAGGCCTAAAATCAATAAAAATTAGTCTCCTATCTCAAATTCAGTTTACTTCATGAATTGGAAATATGAATACATTTGAAATGTGCTTACCCAAGACCTAGTTTCTATAGCGACATGGAACAGCATAACAAACATGCACGAGGTAGTCACGGTAGTCCCAAAATCCCAAATACCAACATCTGTGTCATGATACGCCTGGGAACAAAAACAAACTTTCTTTTGAAAAGTTATCAAATGAAATTAAATAATAGTCTTCAAAATGCAAGAAATGGTTGAAAGATAAACTAATAGCTTGGTAAGAACAGTAGCCTAGTTTGTTAATTTGTGAGTAATTTAACTTTAATAAAAGCTTGATTTCAGGCTCAACAATTTAATAGGCTCAGCAAATTCGAGCTTTTTGTATAGTGCTACTTCTGTAAAGTGTTGTGTGTCTGGTGATGTGATGGACGAAATGGTTTAATCTTTCTATTTATCTGGATGTTTGTTGTTTGTGAAACATACAGTTTGCATATATTCTTTTTTATTGTAAAAATGTTATGGCGATTGTAATTTCAAGGATAATATTTTACTCATTTTTTTTAAATGGTTACATTTTAAAAGCAAAGCATATAATAATTGAAATCAAGATTAGCTTGTCTTGATCTTAAACTTTTTGAGAAACTTGGTCTAGCTCGATTCAGAACGAAAAAACTTTAGTTCACAGACCCCTAATCAATGAAGATCTAGTAGGTCGGTCAGATCATCTGACTAATTTACATGTTACAGGATTGTAGACAATGTTCACTGCTACAGTGAGCATCATAACAACAATTTTATATTTTAGATAAGTGTTTTTATATGTCAACACAATGTTTTTAATGGTCTATCGAACCTCCTAATAATAGCAAACTCTGAACCATTAAGCTTGTTTATATGTAATGTATCTTTCTGTGATTGGAACAAAACATGTCAAAAACTTATAACCCCCAATTTATCCTTCAGGATTACTTTTTGTCTAAGAAGTGGCAATTACCAAATTTCATGAAACAAATAAAGACAGAATTTACCAAATTTAGAATGGGTTGGAAACAATTTTTTTATTTGCTAGCTTTAATGCTAACTAGTATAGGTTACCAGAAACTTAAACTAGCTTAACTTAAGTAACCAGCTGTTTATTTTAAGAAGTTTTGTTAAAATGAGAACTACATCAAGCCGGGGTTTGGGAGAAGAACACCCTTCCAAACAGCTAGTCAGTATCGAACTCGGACCTTTCAAAGAATAGTTTAGCCCTCTAACTAGTCCTATATATGCCGCTATGAAGCTATTTTATTTTGAATGTTACTAAGACTCACAGCTTCTGAAATGAAGAAAATAACAATACTCTGGTAAAGAGCGTCGGCTACAGTTATCCAGAAAGAGTGCGGCTTGTAAACTGATCCTAGACGTCCTTGGCGGTAGAGGCTCGGTCGTGCCAATAGGATTTCCTCGGGAACATCTTGGTCATACACACCTGTACATCAACATTAAATTAGAATCAGAAACTATGTTTACTGCGTAATTTTAAATTTTAAGTCCAATGGTCTTAATTTCAAAGAGAAACCGGAGTCACGTAACATTTTCCTTTAAAATGCATAGCACATTGGGAAATCTTGTGCATAGTAGAATTTGCACTAGTAATATCTTGTCTGATAAATATTTGGTTAAGGCCAGGACTACTTATTTGAAACTTGCGAGAAAAATCACTAGCAAACTCGCAAGTCAGGATCTTACAAACTGCAGGCTATACCAAAATAAAGCTAATTTTGAAATGTTTATTTTATCATGCAAGTTGGTGTGGGTGGCATTGTGTCACTAGCGACTGAATTTTCAACCCGATCACCCAATGTGGAAATAATTAACAGAAAAACTAATCTTAAATTATAAAAAGCAATTGAACACTTACCTTTTGCAAAATCCTTCCATCACTATCTACTACAATCCACTCTCTAGAATATATTTTGGCCAAAAATGTTTTTAACAAAATTTATCATTAGATTTTTTTTTCTGAGGTTCTCTTAACCAGAAATATTTCTTGTATTTTTTTTTTTTTTTACAATCACGTCTCTTGAAATTTGAGGGCGTATAAACATTGACATGTCAATTTTAGAACCATCTGGTAACTTACATTGATTTTTATTTTTGACATGTAAAGCCATTGTGCAGAGATAAAATCTTATAAATCTGAACAGCCGTTGTTGTAAAACGTCACAACTATCCGCAAAGATCACAACTTTCTCATATAGAGGCAAATTGTACAACTAAAAAGCTTTAAAGTTTGATCAAATTTTACATAGGGTTTTGAGAAGAGTGCCATAGGTGTGGGACTAGAGCATGCAGGCTCTAGATTTTTAAACAGTCCTGCTGCCAAATGAGCCAAGAAGACCTCTTGTTAGGACGAAGTAAATAAGTTATTATATTTGCCATTGCACACAAACATATATATTTTTACTGAAGGATTGCATGAATCATCCAAGGCAATTTTGTTTTTTACTACTGAAGATCTATTTTGCACGGTGGCGAGTTTTTTCAACAAAATCATTCTTAGAAGGTCACAACCAAGGAGGGAGATGAGCACCCATCTTGTTTTATGTTGCTTTACTCGCTAGACAAGTCGTCTCACAGTGTTTAGCTGGTGAGGCGAATTATCTTGCAAGCTGTTAGTGTGACGTCAGTTTGAAATGTGACTCACAACCTACATGTTTCAAAATTAAGGGTCTAGTGAAGAAACCAAACAACTTGTAAGTCAAAGCTTAAGCGGCAACTATGAACACCAAATTTTATGTCAAAACATGTGTGCTATAACTAACAAATTTATTGTAAATAAACACTCTCCAGGAAAAACAAAAGCATGGAAAATTATAGTATATTTGTTTGTCCAATTATGAGAGTTTTGAACTTGAGTAATACAGCAACACCTCGCACATTCAACAGGTTAGGGACAAAACCACTGAATAAAATTCAAATATTGACAAAAATCCATGCACGGTATTAATTTAACTTGAAAATGCAATAGGTATGAATAGTTTTGTTATTTTAATCCCAAAATTAAATAGTATTAATATATTTAATCACAAATATAAGAGATTAAATGAGGACAACTTCAAAAAACAATGCACACTGAACAACTTCTATTCAAAAATTAACTAGCGTAACAAACAAATTGGCCCTCTTTTTATGCAACGAAATTTGGAAACATGGTTATAAATGAAACCAAATGAAAGAACAAAAGGGTGAAAGTTGAGGTATTGCTGTATATAAAAATATACATATACATCAAGTTGAATTTCGGTAATAGATCCATGCATACACCACACACACAAAAATGAATTCCTAAGAATGAGAATTTTTTGTTAAAAAAGTTATGAACATACAAATTCAGATTTTAAAATAAATTTAACACAGTTGGACAGGTACTATATATCTTTTAAATTAGACAAAATGAAATATTGGGAACTTGTTCATTAAGAAATAATATCTGAAAATTGAATCAAATTAATTAGACTTGAAATTTTTGAGATAAAACTGAAAATTTCAAGTACCTACTTAAATTTTTAGGGTTTTGGAAAAATTGTTGAGTGGAGCTTAAATAGCTACTAGTCCCTAAAAGTTGATTTGAACTCAAATTTTTAGTACACGCACATCCCTTAAACTATCAAATTTAGAATTTATTTCAAAGTAAGCATTAATTCCATCTCAATTTCCGGTAGCTATTTCTCATAGTCTTCCATAATTTTAAAACCATAATATAAAAGAATGTGTTACCTACCAATGGCAATCGGAGGGAGAGAAGTGAAGAGCAAATTATACAACATCAGGTACATCTGGTCGATCATGACTGAGCCCGAAAATCCACAGTACAGTTGAAACCAGAATATTAGAAATACAAAAGTCTGTAAGGATAAAAGAATTCCTCTAAGTTATATAAAGCTTAAAAAAAAGTTATTGCATATTTAAATCTGACATTTATTTGATTATAGGTGATTAAAATTAAAATAAAGAGATTAAAACACCAGTTAATCCTTTTTTTGTAGAGTTAAAAAAATATATAGGTAGCCAAAATCTTGAAAATCTTGCTAAAGTTAAATTAATACCTCTGTAGGGAAAACCTCTTTTCAATTTTTGAGATACCTATATTATTTTATAACATGTATGAAAGGAAAGAAAGTTAAATAAAAATTCTGTGAAAACTTGGGATGTGCAAAGTCCACTGTTTCAATGCGAAGCAAAGTTGAATCAAATAATATGAAATATTCCATAAGCCAAATCGAGGTTCGAATATTAAAAAATAATAATTTAATATTGAATTAAAATATTATACTTTGAGTAACTATACAAATTTAAATTTAAAATATAATTTACAAAATGGTATATTTCAAAGACAATTAATATAATTTGTCTTAAAATGATAAATTAATTTACCATCACAATATTTAATTTAATTATTTTTTAAGCAAACACTGATATTTGTAAAAAATAAAATAAACAAAAATGTGGGTTTAAAATTTAAATGTGTGTGTGCGTGTGCGTGTGCGTGTGCGTGTGCGTGTGCGTGTGCGTGTGTGTGTGCGTGTGCGTGTGTGTGTGTGTGTGTGTGTGTGCGTGTGTGTGTGTGTGTGTGTCAAGCATGTTAATTGCGAAGTACAGAATTTCACTTTCGACTCCAAATATACAAAGCCAGGTCGAAGTTTTCAAAGCTTTGCACACACCTGGTGAAAATACTGGATAACAATTTATATCAGATAATTAGATATATTTACAAATGTTACATGCATAAATACACAGTTTAAGCATTAATATAAAACTGATCTGTCTGCCTGGGATTAAAACCAGAAAGCTGGTAATAATGAGTAACACTATTAGTTGGGTGGTTATGCTGTGATAGTGAGAAAGAAAGTTTATTTGTATAATGTACTAGTTTACAAATTATTAGCATTTTCAAAGTGGTTGTGTTTGAATCTTGGTTGAGAGTGGACCTTTTAAGTTAAGATTTGAGTGTTTCTTTGTCAAAGCTACCAAAAGTTTTCAGATGGGACCCTTAAATCAGAAAGTTTCGGATCAAGCATCAAACCCTTAAAAAAAGAGAATTTTATTTTAGAGCTCTATCTAATACTGCTCATTGGTGGTTCAGAACCAATTAATTACTGTAGGATAAATTTAACAACCTGACCCCAGACCAGTAATTTAACACTTAACTGAATGGATTATAAGACAAATGTTAACATTTAGCTACTATTTGTATTTTATAATATTCTATTATAATTATATTTCCTTTTATGTTCATAATTTTTTCCATAATTCAAATTTGGATTCGAGATTTGGATTTGTAAAATAGTGGATTCGATCCAACACTAGTGCTAACAAACCATCTGTGTCAAGTGCCTGTACAAAGAGATAAAATAATCACATAGCTATACAGAACTATTTAGATCTCCAGGTAGAAAAATTATACAGGTTGTAGGGGTGACCAGACACGTATTTCCACATAATAAACTTGGAGTCTGCGATGCTAAATGTTAGCACTTCCGAGACGTCAAATGGCGGCACTATGCAATGTCAAAGTGAGTGCTATATGCACCTGAAGGTTGTTGGCCCTGACAAGGGAAAGTATTGAGAGCGTGGAGGCATCTCGACTGAGGGGTGTATTTACTAATTATTGGGAAATATAAACTGGCAGCAGAATGTCTGTATGACGAGAGATATCCAGACCGACTCAGTTGGTTTGTGTGATATGCTGCCTGTGTTGCCTACTATCTAGGTGCATCCAGTATCAATTTACGTGTTCTGTAGAGCTACCATTTGGTGTAGCCTACCCCAAGTTCACTATGTGGAAATACTACTCTTGAAACCCCTTAAGGTGCGGAAGAAGGGAGCGCGAGTAATTTTACAGTTTTTATAGCATTCAATTTTTTTGGTCAAAATAAATCAAATTTTTCTCCAGTAGCAACATAGAGTTTAGTTTTCTGCACATTCTAGTATCAACAAATCTTGAATATCTGTCAAGGGTGTCCTGGAATTTTGTCAAAACTTTTTCTCTTTATTTAAAAAGTTTTGACAAAATTCCAGGACACCCTTGACAGATATTCAAGATCTGTTGATATTAGCATGTGCAGAAAACTAAACTCTATGTTGCTACTGGAGAAATATTTGATTTATTTTGGCCAAAAAATGTCAATTCTATCAAAACTATAAAAATACTTGCGCTCCCTTCGGCCGCACCTTAAATGTTTGGGGTTTTTTTTAACAGGAGATTTGAATAACACTGTATATGATTTGATGTGAGCTAGCTCATTGCTAATAATATTCACAAATTTGCTATTTATCTTTCAATAATTTAACTGGAGACTACCAAAATTATATACTTTGAAAGACACAACATAATGTAAATTAAAATTATTTGTCTTCTTACAGCATTCTTGTAGAAAAAGTAGAGCACCATGCGAGAAAGGCGATCATAACACCAATGGCCGTGAACCAAGAGTAGCCTCTCTAGGTATTTAAACCTAGACAAAGCGTAATCAGACGCCATTACAGCCTGCATGCCTTCTTGGCCGGAGATACCGATACCCACGTCCGCCGTCTGGATCATCGATACATCGTTCGCACCATCACCTAAAATAATAAACCAAAAGTATAGCCAAATATGAATGAATAAAAAAACATTTATTTAGCATTTTTTTTACATGTTCCACATGTAATATAAGTACAAAGTTTAGTTGACTTAGCCTTAGAAGCTTGTAGTCTTTAGCTCTTTAACATAATTTTACTTCTAGAACCATCTGCGGACCACATGGAACTTCACCGTGGATCCGTGATTGAGAACCACTGCCCGAGTCAATTAAAGGCCAGTATTCATGACAGAAGGAAAATATCATCTGTTGATGTTTTAAATACCATACTTGTTTGTTACTAACAAATTTTCTTTGTTTTCTCATCAATGACAATAATTGTAGATAGGATTGAAAATAAAGTGTAAATTTTAAATTTACGATTCTATTATTGAGAGTAAGTTTACTTACCCTATTCATGGTAGTAATAAAATACAACCAAATAAAAATAAAATTTGATATAACAGTTTAGGCACCATTTAAATTAGGCTAATTTTATGTTTCAAAAGACATCATTTGATTAACTGTTTAACTGTTGTTTTTTTGGGGGTTAATCCTTAAATTAACTATTTTTAAAACCCTCTTTGGTGGCCCCATGGACTAAGGCGCTAATCTCGCAATATACTAAACTGCGCCGATGACGAGGATATTGAGGTTCGAATCTCAGTCGGTTGTAATAAGGGTGGTTTTCCACTTTCCCTCGACTCAATGAATGTGGGTACACTTCCTATATATATAGCCTTAATCATCCTTTTAAAAAAGTATTTTTAATGACCTTGTGAATAAAAAATAACCCAAAGGATTCAAGTAAGACTTTAATCAAAATGTTTCATTATAAAGTCATTGCATTCATTATGAACTGTGTACTTAAGACAAAGCATTATTCACCAATAGTTTTGTGTTATGCATTAATATAAGCCCCCCTTAAGCAAAAGATGTGTATTTATTAATTTAATACTGTTCACAAGTGTATAACTTGACCGTGTAGCAAGATATGGTGCTAAATATATATGTGTGCATATATATATAATACAATTTTAAGTTGTTTTAAAATAAAGCATCAATGTTAAAATAAATTTTATTATGTAATGTATAGTATTTGTAAGAAAGTAAAGGAAAAGGTAATATATAAGTTAAGCCCTAAATTGCCAGCATTGTGTTTGTTCTAGAATTAAATAGGAAAAGCCACCGAGACAAATTGAGGGAGAATATTGAAAAATAAAATCTTGTCTCAGGAGATGATTCATCAAGAAGAAAAATGTATATAAACATAGTTTAATGTCTAGAAAAGGGCCGCCACCAATTTATTTTTAAAGGCTTTTTAGTGTCAGCAACAACAAATCATTTCAATATGTATATTCTTTTATTTAAAAGCACAAATTTAAAACATGGTTTGTACTTTTGTCAAAATCAAAGTTTATCTGTTAAAATTGTATGCGTTTTGTTATCTTTTGTAATCATAAGCAAACCATTTAAAAATGCAGGTTTAATATGAATTTATTAAGTATATGCACAATATTTTATAGCTTGGAATGGTCAACTCAATATCGCAATACCAAAAGTTACATTATCAAAAGAATTGATGTTAAAAATTATTTTTTTGCTACCTCAGTTTCTAGCTACAAAACCCTGGTAGAGGTACGTACATAGCTTGGTTCAAATTTAATATCATCTTGCTTTTGACTCAACATGACTGTTTTAGTCAGTGAAACAGATGCACCTGACCTAATTGTTCTTATTAACTTGTTCACACCAAATATGACTGCTTATGGCGAGACCCATACCAATAATATTGGTCTTATTTTGACCTAACATGCTCACTTTTTATAACAGGAATTGATTTAAACATTGAAAAGTGGATAGGAGGGCAAGGCTTATACACTTACCAGAAAACTGTTGGCCTCAAAAGTTCACAATTAAAACACAACAAAACACATAATTATGTAATTTTCGGGATACGTCAGTCTAGAGAGTTTTATTCTCTGCTACTGAAGAAGGGGACTGATGCACCACGAAAATGATTAAGTATGTAATTTTCGAGGTACATCAGTCCAGAGAGTTTTAAGAGAATTTGTATCTCAAAAAACATGATTATAGGTTAGACTTTTTTTTTTTCCAGTATTGCGTTTTACTATTCGTTCGGCTTACACACATATGTACTAATTAATTACACTTATGTGTTAAGGGTTAGGAAGGTTTAATTTAGAGGAAAGGCACTCATATTTAAATGGAGGAACAATGGAAAACTATTTAGGAATTTCCATCCTCAGTACACACGACCAGCATCATCGAACCCTGATATCCCCCTCTTCGGCAGTCTAAAATATTTCTAGACTAGCGTCTTACACCATGTGGTCATCAAAACTGGTAATAGGTTAGACTTTAAGCTTGAAAGAAAAATTAAAAAATTGTCAACTGTTTGATTAAAAAAAAAATTCTAATCTTTAATCTCAACTAGCTTTGAGGATTTGAGAGAGAGAGCTGCCTAATAAGTACTTTTTCTTGCCTTTTGAAGCTTACTGGAGAATCACTAAGTACTTGTTCCAAGCGGTACTAACCAATGGCCAACGTCCTCATCTTGAGCTGCTCCTTCACCACTCTAACAATGTAGGCCTTCTGGAGGGGGGTTGCTCGACAACAAAGCACTGAGCTACAATACCGGGTCAAGTCCAGGAATGGTTTCTGCAGATTCGACCGCCGATCAAGGATGTAACTGCGCAACATGACAGAGATATCTCAAAGTCTCTCACAAGATGACTACTACATAGAAATCAAACAAGGGCATCTACTGGCAGTGGCAAACTCAGAAACTTTCCTTGGGAAAGCATCTAATGTATTACAAAGCTATTAATTTATTATTATTATTATTATTATTATTATTATTCTATTTTTTCAAATGGGAATTTTAGGGGCACTTAAATATGTGTGGTGATATCCTTTTGAGTATCAGATTGAAAGCCTGGTATTAAAATTCAGTCCTTGCATTTGACCTAAACTTTACCACAGTGGTATAATACAATAGCATTATATTCTTCAATACTAGGTTTGTTCTTATTATGTCTAAAAACATTTAAATTCAAGTTTTGGGGGGAAAAAAAAGGGGGGGGGGGAGGGAAAAAAAAGATCTTAAATCAAAACTTTTTTGTATTCTAAGATATTGAGAAACATCAGGATCTGAGAAATTCATGAATTTATATATATTTGAAGAATGTTTCCCTGAAAATTGGTACTTTCTCTGTAAGTCGATGATGATAATGATAATAAATTAGAGAGTTCTATTTCCACACATACGTGAGAGTTTTGCCATCCACAACTAGTGCCCTCTTCTTGTTTGAGCGAGGCATCATCTGAGGATGAACATCTCCTGGGGTGCTTGCTCTTGCAAACACTCCTACCTGATTGAGGCCGGGACTCACCACTGGTCTCGGTGGCTGGGACCTAAACAAAAGAATACTACACAATCTCAGATTGTCTCAGCTTTGCTAACACTTGCCAGTTATCTCTGCTGGAATCAAAAAGAAAGCAAACACACAAACCCAACTTTTCCACCGGGGATATACCTGCAACTAGCTGACAATGTTGACAATAAATGTGCGATGAGAATATTTTTCTTAAGAATATAAGATAGCTAAAAAATAAACATTTAATTAATTAGGTACATGTGTGACAGTATTTAAAATAATCTTCTCACAACCGACAACACTTGGCAAAAAGTCTCCTCCTAGTAGTAACACTTTGCCACCGAAAAGAACACTTGTCATTTCCAGTAATGTCTCTCAACAATCTATATTCATAGTAATACAATTGCTAGATGTCAAAAGAAGAAACAGAATTAGGAATGAAGTAGTCTAGACAAGAGTTTAGGCACAGGGAGAAGCAAGGGTGAGATGGTATAGTGGCTATATATAGTCATGTAATTTACATCCATTACCGTTTCCAGCCTGTGGCCTGTGTCAGTTGTAGCCTATTGTAGCTTTATATGCCTTATGACATGACTTAAGACAAGGACAGGCACAACATCCAGTCCCCAGGCATTGATTTATCACTGTGAAAGGGTAAACCCACATTTCACCAATGATAAATTTTTCAACCATGCCGGAAATCAAACCCGGGACCATTAGCTCAGTAGAGAGACACATTACTGACTGAGCTATGTCTGATTACAAGTCATACTCTTGTTCTATAAAATCTTATATACAATGGCGATTCTATTCTGCCCCTCAGTTAGAGCATTGTAAATTGTGGTGGTAACACTTGTTCTTCAAAAAACCTCGACTTTCGCCATTTTGAGTTTCGGAGCTTTCATGTCTCTCTTTCAACGTTATCATAACTAATAATTTCTATGTAGGCCTATTAATTATAAGCCTTTCAACATTACCACAGCTCTATCTTTTTTATGTATTTAATTCTAAATGTCTACATTTCAACATTATTACAGCTAATCCTTTAAACACATTCATATATTACATTCATTTTTCATTATATTGTGATTTCTTTTGTTTGATATGTATGGCATATGAAGCTACAATAGGCCTAGTAAGCAGGTACTGGAAAAATATATAACTTGAATAAAAAACTGACCCAGACCACAGGCTGGAAAGAGTAAAGGATGTAAAAAAAAGTATAACTGGTGATTAGGTGTGCTTGACCTAATCCTCATTCTGTACCCTAAAATTAGATTTAAGTTGATAATAGAACATTGGCACTAGAATCTATTTATTATTATTTATTATAAAATAATCAAAATAAAGAATGAGGCAATGGGAAAAAGAATCAAAAATAGAATATCTACAAAAAATTAACATATGTGTGGTTGTGTAGGAAAAATACAGTTTGGGAAGACAAGAAGGAGAAGGGAGGAGCAGATAACAGAAAGTGTTCAAGTGAGAAGAGAAGAATGGAAGAGATTAAAGGAGGAAGAATGGTGGAAGGATAGATGAATGTGGAGGCATTTTACTAAATTGACCTGGCCACAAGCTGGAAAAAGTTGATGATGGTGGTGGTTTTGTAAAGGACAATATGCATGTGTAAGAAATTACAAATTCATCAACAATATGTCTTAAAGTAAAAAGTTTAACTTAAAGTAGCATGTCAATATATCAAGATAAATGACAGGTATAGTGCAGCGTTTCCCAACTGATTGAATGTGGACCAGCACCAGTCCACTAAAAATCCTTTACTGGAGCTATACTTGTATTCTAGATACACATATAACAATTATTATTACTTCTTTTCTTCATGTTGCCGAGAATAAATTTAATTTTTAAATAATTCTTGTTTAGGTTAACTTTGGTTCATTAGTGAGTCAAAAAACTATATTCACGGGAAATTCACTTCAACTCTAAATACACATCTCAACCCAAACAACATCGACACCTTTACCATTATCACTAACAGATATGTTTTTTACAATGCATTACCAAGTAAAATTAGCTAGACTGTGAAACTTTCTAAATATATGACCTATCCCTCACAGTCATAACCCTCCATTTGTAGTCTGTACTTTGCCAGTATTTCATACATTTCGAAAAATGTTTAATGATCCTTCATGTGAAAGCATTAGTTTTTCCAGTCTGTTAATTATATAAGGGTAGAAAATAGCAGTCTAATAGTTACAATGAATTAAACTTACCCTCCTTCCAGAGGTGTTTCTCTCTGAATATCAGCCAGATAGAAGAGAATGGCACTCTCGGCAGCATCCTTGGAACGGGCGGACAGTTTCAGGAGTTCCATCTGTGGCGAGAACAGTCTAGCCGAATAGGCCACATTGATGGCTGTCTCAGGTTTGTCTCCCGTCAACACCCAAACCATAATGCCTGCGCTTATGAGGGCCGAGATGGTTTCAGGGACACCGTCCTGCAGTCTATCCTCGATACCGGTCGCCCCTGGGACAAAACAAATCTCAAATATTAATTAATCTGGCTCAATTGCAACTGGGTACTGGCAGAGCTGATCCATCCTTCCCAGATTATGTGAATATACTTTTACTTACAATAATAATCCCTAGCACTTTAGTATTTGTCATTTGATACAGATGTATTATCCAAACTAATGGTCATGCAGCCTAAAACATCAATAGACACTATAGACTGAATTTGCAGTGATAAGGAGGATAATATTCTAATCTGGCTTGGCTGTACTCAATGTAGTTTTTCGCTTGTTATTTGTCACTTTGCTCTTGAAATCCCCTTTTCAAGCCAATAAAAGTGCATTTTCTTTTGAGTACTCCTCTTATCCTCATTCCTTGGACCAGCGTTTTTCAACTGGTGTGCCGCGGGAGTTTGGGGGAAGATAAAAAAAAAAGTGAGAAAAAATTTGAAGAATAAAAATTAATATTTTAAAATCCATAATCACAGACATTATATTTTTAAAATTTCATAGTTATTACAATTTTGAATATTGGACTATTAAACACAATCTAAATACTTGTTATTTTAATGGTAAAAACTCTCCTTTAAAAAAAATAATTGTGTGCCTCGACAACTTAAGCGCCTTGTTCAGTGCGCTTTGAGTTTAAAAAGGTTGAAAATCACTCGTTTAGTCCAAGCCTTGGTGTTTAATTTATCAGATAGATAAATATATTTAAAATATGTAAATATTTAATAAAAACTAATCTAAGTTTCTGTTTGGAATATTTCTCATTCGGGAATCTGATCAATCGGTTCATTATCAGTCTCTCATTCAGGTTTATACTATAGTTATGCACTTTCTAATTCAAACAACTGTGCAGATAAACCACAACTTACAAAATAAGTATTATATTGGGAATAAGTATTATATTGGGAATAAGGTACAGGAAAAGTGAATAGAAACATCTTATTCTTTTTATATGTTCCTATCTAACTCTATCATATGTTATCAATTTTGTGTGTTTTTTATTTCCACGTTTAACACACCCACCCCCCACCTCCGATCGATAAATTCCAATAGCATAAAACTTAGGTTAAGGAATTGAGCAGTAATGATCTGATATTGTCCACGAGACAGCCATTACTTATTTGTCCAGTCACAGCAATGTCAAGTGTTAACTGTATTCTTATTTTATTTTGTAGGACTGTGCTTCGTTCATTACTTTTATTTGTTTTTATTCCTCTCCCCTCTTCCATACACTCTGAAAAGTAGCACTCTTACCTTGAAGGGTTACACTACATCCATAGCTTATAAGCTACATCAAAGTGTAATCATACAAGGTAAGTTTGCTATCTTTTGGGGTACTAAACAAAATGTACCTCAAAAAGTGACAATATTTTTATTAAATAAATCATGCAATTTAGTGTAGCTCATGTTAAAGGTGTTTTGACAAAACTTATATTCTAGTGACTTAATTTATTACACCTTTATAGGGCGTATATTGTCCAAGATTGTACTGCTAATATTTTATAAAGTTTTAAGATAAGATAAAAAAATCTTTATGTGACCTTTAAATTAAGAAAGCATGATCTACATTTCACAATATTTTGTAAACTGCGAAATGAGTTTGATTTTGTATTCAATAAAAAAAATATACTAAAAGTAATATTAATGAATTGAAATACAATTTTTAATCTAATTTTCATTTCATATTAGGTTAGTATCTCACCTAAGAGGGTGAGGTTAGTCTCAAGCCGGCTGTAAGACTCCCTGATTCTCCTGTCCCTATTGTCAATACTGAGCTCTGCCTCCTCGTGTCTCCTCAGCCAATCAGAGTACTCGTGGTCTGACACTGTTCTCTTGGCCATCACCAACACCCGCAAACCTTGCCGTGCATAAGAGTTGAGATGCTGTTGTGTACGAAATATTAGCTGCTGCATTATCACGTCGTCTGCAATACAAAACCATTACAGAACTCACAAATGGTCCCTCCTTACATGCGTACAAAGTCGATTGTCCCTCAAAAGTTAAAAATAAGTTTTGCTTGGCATTCATTAAACAATATTTGATTTTAAACATAACTGAAGAGTTTTTATGCGGAGACCAATTCACAATAAAAATGATAACTTTAGTTATAATATTAATTTTAGGCTAAGTCAAATCTACTAGATGAACCATATATAAATATGGTGAACATTATAAGTTTACCTTCTTAGAGTAATTCTTAGGTTGTTTATGTTATATAAAATAGAAATAGAAACCAAGCATGAAAATTTGTTGCTATAAACTATAATATGTTCAATATAATATAAATACATTCAGTTAAATAGTCCTAAGTGTTAACCCTAGCTGGTAGTAAGACGTGGTGCTAAATAAAAGAAAAAAGAATGCATGGTGTCTTACTATTCAGTCAGGTTGTATGCCTATGTACTAATAACAATGATGTGTTAGAGATGAGGAGGTATTGATTGAGAAGAAGTGCACCCACATTTGTTTTGAGGGAGTGGTAAACCCTTTAAGAAAAACCAGACTTTGTGCACCCGACCAGGATCAAACTTTGATTTCCCTCTCTTCGGCATTTTAGTACATTGCAAGTGTAGCACAATAGTAGATCATGCGGCCACCAAAGCAGATAAAAAATAAGTTAAATAGTAATTTAATTATCTGGGTTCTGGTTATTTATATTGTGCTAATCCCCCAATATGCAATGTAAGTGCTCTTAAATTCCAATAAACCATGACAAATCTTTCTTGGATAGTTTAATCATCTTTTTAGCATGATGTATCAACACACTTCCCCACGACCAATGCTGATAGAATACTTTATGCAATTTTGATTTTAGCTTGTGTGCAAATATACCTGTGGGCGCAAGTTGAGCGAGAATTGTGGAGTCTGCCCCCTTACAGTAAAGTATCTTCTCGTTTGTCACAGGGTGTTTCAGCAACACAGACATACTCTTCCTCGAAGAGTCGAATGGCAAGATTTGGAGGATTTCAAACTCCAACACACCTTCACCTGAAACATTATGAAGAACACAAACTAATTAAACAAACATTGTAAATGGAAGGAATATAACGCTAGAGCAATTAATTATACATGAATGGCGAAGCTTTGAAAAAGGAAGTTATCTTAACGTTATGGATGTAGTCATAACAAATATCATATTCTACCTTAAACTATGAAAGAAGAATGATCCTGAGCACAGGACAACTTTCTGAATAGCTCAGTGGTAGAAATTGGCACTCTAAGACAAGGGTCCCAGGTTTTAGTCCTGGGTCTAGGTGTCTATCAATTTACAAGTAAGAATTATAAACATATAAAAATGAAGCAAAAAAAGAATACTTAATAAACTAATTTTAATGTGATGGGTAAATTTGTGTTAAAGATGTGTAGACATATTATGAAGAGGCATCAATGTTTAGAAAAAATTTATTTTTGACTACAAAGTATTGCAAGAATTGTATTAGGCCTATAGATATATAAAGACCTCATAAATAATCATGATGATGGTGGTGATGATGGTGGTGATGATGATGATGATTGTGGTGATGATTATTATGCTGATGATTGTGCTGATGATGATTGTGCTGATGATGATTGTGCTGATGATGATTGTGATGATGATGATTGTGATGATGATGATTGTGATGATGATGATTGTGCTGCTTATGATGATGAATAATTAAATAAAGAATAAAAAAGTATATAAAATCTTCTATTTAAGTGGGTTTTCCCAGATAGGACATTAATCAGCTGAAGATTCGAGAGTGCTTGCTGCTCTAGACCGATGAAGAAGAGGACATCATACTAACAATTGGGTTGCAAACCCTCAATCAATATAAATGGAGTGCGAATAATGTTTTTGTATCAAGAGTTAAATTCTTCAGCAGAAGAGAGTAAAACACAAGAATGGACTATTCACTATGGCGGCATGGCTATAGGTTGACCATGTTTTAATTATTAACTTTGAGGCCTAAAGTTTCATTCAAAGTGTGTAGAACTCACCCTTCTATCCTCTTTTCAATGTTTAATTTAATACAACCATTTGGCGCCATTTTTCCTTTGAATACAATATAACAGAAACTAATAAAATTTAAAATCCGTTAAATCTTCAAATCTTGAATCTCCCAAAATATACAAGGAATTCTGAGATTCAGTTTAAAAAAAAATTCCAGCTCTATTAAACCACAGCACTTGAACAAAGTAGGTTATAATATTTGTTTCTGTACAATGGAACACCAGAAATTTGTCTTTGAAATATAGTGAAGCTATTATATCTGCACATTTTTCCAACCAGGAATTATAGAGGAGCTTCTAACAAGCATAAAAATTTAACTTTTTAAAATCAACATTGCTATAAATATATTAGAATTTGCATTAAATTAATCCCTAGTGTTCTATATTATAGCTATACTAAGCTTTTATTAAAAATTATTTGAGCTCTTTAGGGCCAACAGGGGATGAAATATTTTTTTTTTTCAAATCTCAATCCCCCCCCCAAGTCTCAAATTTTCCTAATATTTGGAGGATATGAAAATTTGAAAGGTCCATCCCCACCAAATAAAGTGAACACAAAGGTGCAGTATTACCTGGCAGTGCAACTGTTGCGTATTGTGGCGTTCTCTTGACCAATCTGCAGTTGTAGCTATATGCTGCATCGATTAGCGCCAGCTCATCCGGGCTCTCTGCTTCATAGATGGGTTTCAACTCGCAAGGTGAGGGGGTGGTGGAACGATGAGGGATAGAGTTATTTCCATTTCCAGATGACTTCTTCACACTTGCCATCAGCATTGAGGGTACATTCAAAAGCTTGGGTCGGATAGCGTTCTTCAACAACTTAGGAAAAGGCGGGGAATCCGCAGTTGGAGTCGTCTCAGCCGAAGAGTTTATCGGAGAAAGAACCGGTTGATGCGGGAACTCGGGTTTCTTCCCCCCACTGTAACCGCTTGGTGGTTCAGAGGTCTGAGCTTGAAAGTGTGAAGGGGGAGGGGAAGGTGTGACAGAGCGAGACTCTGAAAGACGGGAATATTTGTCCACAGTCTTGGAAGGAATTGGAACCGTCTGTTTAGAGTTCCTGATGTCCCCGCGCGATCGAGATGAACTCATTGGTGTGCCGGAATGATTTTCAAAAACAGTGGGAACCAATTCAATTACTCCACTTGCATTCATCTATAAAAACAAAAGTATATGTAGGTATTTTACAAAACTATTAATAATACTCAACACATTCGGGTTATATGCTTTTTTCACAATTTAACAACATATTGTACAGTATAATTTATAAACAACATATTTACCTCACTTTCTTCATAAACATTTTTTTAGTAAAATTATAACTAACAAATTGTGGCCATAACAAATCAAACAACCTAAGAAATCACATTTTATTAGCATGAAGCACAAGTTTTTAAATTTTGCAAAGAGCAAATTTTTTTTAGCAACAAAACTAAATTTTGTGAGACGCTTTATAAAGAGTCAGTTATTTTTAATAACCTCATATCAGAACAGGGTAGCCAATATTTTCTTTCTAAAAAGTTCCCTGTGTTTTCGAGAAGGAATTCCCATATTTCCAGACAGCTTAAACTAGAATATAGAGATATCATATTTAATTTTTCCCAAAATCGACTAGTTAGTCATGTAATAACGTCTAATACAAGATGATTTGAGCTTGATGACGAAATAAAAGCATTTTTTTACACGACCCAATGTGTCAGTGGTGAAAGGGAAAAGATGCGTATTTGAATCAGCGCGCTTAGATCTTCAGTTCACTTTTTCTTCTATGCAACGGTCTACTTTTTAAAGCTTGCGGTTAAATGTCACATTAACAAAAAGTCCAGTATTTTAAAAGGATTTTTGTTATATTTCCTATGCTTTCCCTGTTTATTCTTAATACAAAAAAAAAAAAAATCATGCTTTCCCAGTTCTGTTTTTTTTTTGGGGGTACATGACAACCATGCAATGGTATGTTAATTTAAAGTCCTGAAAGTAGCTCAGCAATGTCACAATGAGTGTATTTTATGTGTTACCTCAAGAGAAACAAAAGCTAGCTCACCATGTCGTGGTGAGGGTGTCGAGCGACGACAACAGTGTTACACACGGCCAAGAGCAAGAGAAACTCCTGTAGACGCTGCGGGTGGGAGTTGAACCGAAGCTCTCTGCGCGTGCCATTCTCAGTCAGAGAGTTGGGCTCCAACAGGCTTAGCTCCTCCTGGAGCCGAGGGTTCACGAGGATTGGCATGGGGGTGCCCGGTTGAAGTTTCAAGTTCTGCGCCACAAGCACAAACTGGATTACTTTAGTTCCACAGGTCTAGAGTTGGGGACTAGTGTACAGGTGAGAGTAAGTAATGTGTAATTATAAGAGATTAATAAAAAAAAATTAAACTATAAACTCTTAATATCATACTTCGATTAAAAATGTCCAACATGGATGGGACCACAGTCTTAATTTCAAGCTCATTTAATCTGTTTTTCTTGTGATGGAGAGGTTGAGTGTGATTCCTGACTGGATGTATTGAGGTGGGGTTTTTTCCTCCCCTATATAGTTTCCTCCGCCCCCACCACAAAAATATGGGTGTATGTATACAGTAGCTTCACACAATTATATTATTCATTTATTCTTTATTTCAAACACATTGTAGAGTTTAGAGAAAATGTACCCATATTTTTATATAGGACTGTAATCTATTCCAAATATAATTTTTTAAAGTCAATGTATGTTTTACAAATCTTTGAAATATTGTCTGTTCTTATATATAAAATTACTGATATATATATATAAAATTACTGATATATATATATATATATCAGTAATTATATATAGATACAATGACATAAAATACAATACAATACATAAAAAATAACAATAATAAAAATAGTAAAATGTCATCAAGATTGGCCACCAAAAGGTATTTTCTTAGAGGCCCTTCATTTGAAAATTACCGTAAATTTTATTTATAATATAATATGTATATGATTAATTGATTATTTAATCCAGCAGATATGCCAGCTAACAGTTTTTTATAGCATCGGGTCTTACAACCCGTTCGGGATATCGGGTTAAATGCTTATGTACTAATTACGCTAGTGGTTTTAGAAATTAGGAAGGTTATATTTAGGGGAAGTGTACCCGCATTTGTATGGAGGGAGAGTGAAAAAACATTTTAGAAAAACCACCCTAAATATACCCTATCGAGATTCGAACCTCGATCTCCTTGTCATCGGCAGTCTAGTTTACTGTGAGAGTAGCGCGTTCGACAAAGCAGCCACCAGAGTGGGTCTGACAAAGTAACAAATAAAGTAAATTAAGTCAATATGAGACATTACTTGTGCATTTTCAGGAGGTGGATGATTATAGTCTACACCAGCAATAGTACACCGCCGAAAAATCATTTTGTTTTCTGTGAGAGTACCAGTCTTGTCAGAAAACACATACTGCACCTGAAGTTAAAATATATTATATACACATATTGAGGATGTTAAATGTATACATCAGGGGCAATTTCATAGTCAGACTTAGTACATCTCAAGTGCAGGGCTATATTAAATACAAGACAATATCTACCCAAACTCTAATGGAATGGGCCAGTTCTGCATATGAAACTTGTCTTGTATTTAATATAGTGTTGCGCTTGAAGTGTACCAAGTCTGACTACGAAACTGGCCCTTGTTTTGTACAGATTCATACAAAATGTACAATGCTTACCATTAAAGGAAGCAGTCTTACCTTGACAAACGACACTAAAACCCATTCTTATAAGCTGCACCAAAGTGGAACCATGCAAGGTAAGCTCGCTACCTTTCAGGGTTAACAGAGGGTGAATAAAAACATAAGAAAGTAGTCTGCCTAATTGTGCCTTACATGGAGAAATTGTAATTTTACCATAAAATTTGGTAAAACTAAACTGAATAAAGAAAAGTGTAGCTTTCAACAAGAATTTTGAAAAAAAAATTGCTGCCAAAGCAGTTTGTATGATTGATTATTGCTTTGTACCTCATTTATGCTTGTTTGTAGAGCACACAATTTAGTGTATGTTCAACAAGGTTAATATAAAGGAAGTTGGCTGGCTCCCATAAGGCCTTTGTAGACAACTTGAGGTAGAGATGTGACATCATTATTAGCCCCTTGACTGCTCACAAAATAATATGGGTAAATCTTTTGTCAATGTATGCCATTAAAGTTTGTAAAACCATTTTTTCATTTAATTTCATGAATACTTATGTGGAAATAATGATAAAATCTCCAATTTAAAAAATAAATCATTTTTAAAGACGACAACCAGAATTTAGATATTATTTTAATTTACTCATGTCTATAATACCGATAAAATTTTGGTTTCATAAGTATTATATTAAAGACATAGCTAAGGGTAAGGGGGAATTTGACAAGTTAACGCCACCCTTCCCAACTGAAACTTGACCATAAATATAATTAACACATATACAGTTAAATTTATTATTACATGTACATATTACAGTATGTTATAGAACCTTTATTTCCAAACATCAGCTTTTAGATTAATTACATGTCAAAATATTTACTCTACCCAGTAGAAATTTTTAGAATCACTAAACACCCTCTTTGAAAACAAAGGTGTTAAGTTGGGTTTCTTAAATCACTTTTTGTGAGAAAACATACCCTGTTGGTGTTATTTTTATTTTATTTTTCATGAAAAAATTGAAAATTTTAAAATTAAACACAGAGATATAGCTGAAAGAGTTAAGAGCACTAAATTATGAAATAACACTAAGTGTGCATTTCTAAGTCCTTTATTGGGAGACTAAACTAACTGTTGAGTGAAATTACATATGATAATTAAATGAAGAGAAGTATTAAAATATTTATAAAATGCTAGCTAATTTAAATGGGTTGTGTTTGTCATTCAGAGATCGGTGTGTGTTGTGTTTGTCGAGCAGAGGTCGGTGTGTGTTGTGTTTGTCGAGCAGAGGTCGGTGTGTGTTGTGTTTGTCGAGCAGAGGTCGGCCTGTGTGTTGTGTTTGTCAAGCAGAGGTCGGCGTGTGTTGTGTTTGTCGAGCAGAGGTCGGCGTGTGTTGTGTTTGTCGAGCAGAGGTCGGCGTGTGTTGTGTTTGTCGAGCAGAGGTCGGCGTGTGTTGTGTTTGTCAAGCAGAGGTCGGCGTGTGTTGTGTTTGTCAAGCAGAGGTCGGCGTGTGTTGTGTTTGTCAAGCAGAGGTCGGTGTGTGTTGTGTTTGTCAAGCAGAGGTTGGTGTGTGTTGTGTTTGTCAAGCAGAGGTCGGTGTGTGTTGTGTTTGTCAAGAAGAGTTCAGTGTGTGTTGTGTTTGTCAAGAAGAGGTCAGTGTGTGTTGTGTTTGTCAATCAAAGGTCGGTGTGTGTTGTGTTTGTCGAGCGAAGGTCGGTGTGTGTTGTGTTTGTCGAGCAGAGGTCGGTGTGTGTTGTGTTTGTCGAGCAGAGGTCGGTGTGTGTTGTGTTTGTCGAGCAGAGGTCGGTGTGTGTTGTGTTTGTCGAGCAGAGGTCGGTGTGTGTTGTGTTTGTCGAGCAGAGGTCGGTGTGTGTTGTGTTTGTCAATCAGAGGTTGGTGTGTGTTGTGTTTGTTTAACAGAAATTGATGTATAGTGCATGTAGACTAAAAAAATTGATTATATTAAGCACTCTATAACCGAATAAACTAACTAAAGTATTTATGTTTGTGTCCAAAATATTTATCTAAACCAGCTTTAGTTAAACAAAGGTATAAATTAAATAAATGACAGTCAACGGGTATTTCAATAAAATATTTATCATGAGTTCACACCACACTCATTTGAAATGACACTAAAGTAATTTCCAGGATAGACATCAAAGGTTTTTCAATGTTGGTATTGTGAAATATTCCCACTTCCCCCATGTAATAAATACTAAACAACGTACCTGTCCCAGTTCTTCAGGAATGTTAAGGGCTCTACATTCTATTCTCTTGTTCGTGTCCGGATCATACAAGTGCACGTCGTTGTGGATGTGGTACACCTGGATTAGTTTAGCCATCTCAATAGTTACATACAAAGAAAGTGGAATCATCACCTAAAATGGTTAACAGAAGCATTTTTTATTTATATACACTGTGGTATCTTATTTACTAAATGCTTAGTTAATTTTGTATTTAGGCAGATATTGCTTGGATTTTAAAATGATTTCTTCTCCTTTGAAATTGATTTTCTATATAAAATCAATTTCTTCTCCTTTGAAATTGATTTTATATATAACATATATTGATATATATTGATAGTGGCATATTTTAAAGCCATAGTTTTAAAACTAAAACTATAATTAACAAGATAGTTATGATGTGATAAATGCCAAATTTTTACCATCTTACTTATTTCCTAAAACTTATTTTTAGAACAGAACATTATAATATTTTATGAACTAATAGAGCTCCAAACTTATTAATAAACACTGTGAACACAAATTATTTTAGGGATGGGTTTGTTGAATCTCTCAAATTGTAAGGACATTTTTTGATGCTTCTTAGTGTTTAAGCCAAACAAAAATTTAGGGAAAACCTAATAATCAAATCTTAGTAAATTAATGTACTATAATTAAATGAATGTGAATTTACACAATATAACAAAAAATTGTATCATTTAACTAAGGTTTATTTTTTTCTATATCAACTTAATAATTAATGTGAACCAAATCAGTTCTAAAGAAAGAAAAATAATCAAACCATAGTAGAAAAATAAACCTCTCAACTTTATAATATTTTCTAAGATTCAAATTTGAGATTCAGGATTCATAAGTAAAATGAAGATTTGTATTTGACCCATCTCTTAATTAATTTGAAACAATAGTATATAAAACAGTTTCAATATTTAGTAATAATTGAGCTCTAATGTTGATTTGTTGACCTGCAGGATGATGACAAAGGTCCAGAACCCCAGCATGCCCTCGTAAATGGGGTCACTGGCGAATGGGATGAAAGGCACAACATCGTAGGAAGACAGCCAGAGCTTGCAGCCCACAGCTCCGATGATACACAGCACAAACAGAATCAACACACACCATATAACATCCAGATTCATTTGACGCTCGAGTTCAGAGCGCTTGTAGCGGGGGCCGCCATTGTTCAACATCGCCTTGGTCTCATGACCTGCTCACAAACACACAAGATAAATACTGTTGTAAACATCTGTCACAGCTATTATAGTGAAAATAACTTGCTCGTCAACATATTTCCAGCTAAATTCAACCTCAACTAATTATATATTTTTTCTCATTGCAGATTAGGTTTTGCTAATTAGGTTCAATACTCCTTTAGGTTTGCATTGAAGAAAACAGTATAAGTAGTGCGCCCCTTTGTATGCAATTATGTGTGGATCAAACAGGCTCATTCTCCGCAATACACAGTAGAACATGAAACAATTTAGTGGGTAGGGTGATTTTGATGATTTAATTAATAACCAGAAATAACTTAAGTGTTTGACAATATTATTTTAATGTTTCTCGCATCCAAACACAAAACACCATTCACAATCTTGTTATTACTTAACTAAACTGGCATTAAACTCCCAAGAGGAGTAAGGATGGAAATCTGTGCCTGACTTTATTTAATAATTTTAGTTTAGCAAGCTCTGTTCATTAAAAGTTAACTAGTTTAAAAAAAACATCGCCCAATTGCGGCAGGCCATTCCTTGCAGGATAGACTCTTGAACCATTCACCGGCATTACAGTGCTTCATACGAACAAGCGGTAACACTCACGACACAGACTATACTGTCCATGATACAGTCTACTATTAATGGCTCCATTCGACTCTAGTTTACCATACTCGGCTGAGTGTTCTGACTGATGACAAGTGATACTATATTCTAGATAACAGTCTGTAAAAACAAGTTCACCTGGCAAACAGATGATTAAGTTCTGGCAAACAGATGATTAAGTTCTGTCAACCCCGTGATCACACGAAATAATATAAGAAACAATCCTAAGTGTAAACAAGAAATACGACATCAAGTACAGGTGAAGGCCGGTACAGTATACATGCATCCACCCCCACTACCGTGGCACCACTTCTTATCCGACTCTCTTGTGGAGTAATAACAATATTCTCTGAGAGGTAGAGTAAAACTTTGATTGAAACTACACCAAAGACACAAATGCTCCCATGTGTTAGTTACAGCCTGGGTAAGATCAATACTGACATCTCATGACCATAAAATTCTACGAATTTATATTATTGCTCTCCTGTCTAGTCTGAATGTCCTGATAAAACTGGTTGTTTAGCGAATATTTGTAATTTAGTGTGTTTGTGTTTTGTGTTCTGAAACCCATCAACCTTGAGGTATATCTATGAGAAGTTAATTAACTCTCCTACCCTTTAAACAATGCTAAAGACCAATAAAATGTGTATCTACTAGAGATTGAATCTTACAGATAATATACTTTTGATTATTATTTTTCAATATGAGATATTTGAAATATGACTTCTGATTATTATTACTAGAGGGTTAAATTAGCATATAACAGTTTATAGTTTAATTTAACACCCATCTGAAGTTTTTGAGTATCCTTACAACATGAACCAAATGCTTTTGTGTTTTTCTGGCAAAAAAAATCTATCAATAATGTGAAGTTTGCAAATTCTGCAACATCAAAAATTCTGTTAGACCTAAAAGATAAAATTGTTTTAAATGTAAAATTTAAATTTTGTGAAACGATTTGTATGTATTATATATATAATATATAATATAATAATAGTATTATATATATATATATATAACTTTTTTGCTGAGGTTAATTTATATCACCTTTAACAAATACTACTAAACATTTTGGCAAATGAATAAAATATAACCAAACCAATTTGGCAAAATGTATTCGATACCAATGAATTAGTTTTTTTCCCATCTCGCTACTTGTCAATGTTAAACACCAACTAGTTTATTAAAATTTGGGTATGTGGCTTTAAAGATAGGCCTAAGAAAAACTTGGTCCATACTATAATGAGTGACTGCACTGTCCAAGTAATAAATTTTATGAAGGGAGGAATAAATCTATCCACTGCTTTAATTTTAATCCCCAAGTCAGTTGTGACTAAAACAAGTGATATAATAACACTGGTATTTGCCTGGAAACTTTTAATCATAATAATTCCAAAGCCATTTTAAATAATTATTGTTTTAGTGTCAAAATATAGAGCCTAAAATATATTAAATTTCTTAGAAATTATTACACCAATTAATTACATTCAACTATCATGGGAATTTTTAGTGGTTAATTAATTATATTTGTGAAAAGACAAAAATATCCATAAACATAAAAACAATTGAATTCATTATATTTTGTTTCTAATGAGCTAGGGGATTGATAATATCATGGCTGGAGCCAACCCTTCCAAGTGGATATATTTAGCTAATTATATCACAAGGTGAAAATAAGCGTAGGCAGTAATAAAACAATGTGGTGGGATTAAGGTGGCAAAGGCTTTATGCAGCACAGGATAAAAAAGAAAGACATGAAATTATTTATGCTGACATTTTTATGATTGTATAGGGCATCAGTTGCCCAAACCAACAGTCTGCAACCTTCGGCCTGAGGGCCAGATCCATGTTCATAAAACTAGATTAAGCAATAACTCATTTCTAAATGAGAAATCTAAAGTTGAAATTTTTAGCTCTGTATTTTTTTCCAAACAAGTCAAGAAAAGATATTTTAGGCCTATACGCCCACAATAGCAAACAGTTGCCAACCTCTGGCCTAAGTCTTGTAGCACAGTTATTTTATAATCTTTAATAAAACATCAATTTATTTTGTTTGACCAGTGAGTATTGAAATGCATTTAATTAATTTATTTTATTAATAATTCTAAACTACCAGGGCAGCATTCTGATTGCAGTCTAGAATCAGTAAAATAGCACAAAAACTTCTGCACATAGTTTCTTATTGGGGGTGGTATCCAAATTACTCTGCATTTAAAAACAAAAATAAGATTCAAAAGTTTTTTAAGTCCAAAGATGCAACAAAATATGACTTTTGAGTTATTTCTGATTATACTTCCATCTTTTTGGTTTGCCTACATAAGGGTTTGACACACTCAAACCATGTTAATGTTTTGTTCTCACACATTATTATTTTTTTTTTAGCACTGCGTCTTACTACCCGTTCGGGTTATACACTTAAGTACTAATTACACTAATGGATTAGGAATTGGGAAGGTTGAATTTAGAGGAAGTGAACCCGCATTTGCGTGGAGGGAGAGTGGAAAACCATTTAGGAAAAGAAAAAAAACAGTTCACCCGACCGCGATTCGAACCTTGATCTCCCCGTCCTCAGCGGTCTGGTTCAACACAACTGGCGCGTTAGCCAACTACGCCACCGAGGCAGGTCACACATTATTTTTATTACTAAAATATAATGAGGTAATTGTATTATATTTGAAAGAAGGTACAGGAAAGGTGGATAGAAACATATAAAAGGGATGATCACAATATGGCTTTTACAATGAAAAGAAGAACACAGTTCATACTCTACATTGCTGACATTGGACAAAGAGGTATTGGCTGCCTCTTGAAGAAAAATTTATTGTTACCGCCCAATCCCCCAACCTAGATTTCATTCTATCTTAGCTCATCATGAGGGAGTGTGAAATGCATAACGCAATTTCCTAAAAAAAGAAACCAAGAAACATGAAAAGGTAGAAACAGAAAATTTGTAAAGAATGATAGGACACTTAGATATAAAATATAGTGAAATTTTTTGTATAATTCAATGCCTTCACTGGTGAGTGTATGACTAAGACAGCTTGTGAGAATGACTCACCAGCATAGACCACGATGCTCTCTATGATCAATAAAACCTGAGGTATAGGTTCACCAGCAATACCTTCAATTGATGGGTTCATGTTCCTATGATAACTGGGGAAAATGACTCACCAGCAGAGACCACGATACTCTCTATGTTTCAATAAAACCTGAGGTAGCAGCTCACCAGCAACACTTTCAATTGACGGGATCATGTTTCTATGAGAACTGGGGAGAATTACTCACCAGCATAGACCACGATGTTCTCTATGATCAATAAAACCTGAGGTAGCAGCTCACCAGCAACACCTTCAATTGACGGGTTCATGTCCCTATGAGAACCGGGGAGAATCACTCACCAGCATAGACCACGATGCCCTCCACATAGTCTGTATTCTTGAGGACACATTCCCGAAGGAGCAGGTTCTCTGTGCCAACAGGCCTCCTCTCCCCTGTGGGGTGTATGATAGCACCGTGAAACCTGTATATCTTAGTCGTCGGTTGGTCCACTTCCACCACAGACTTAAACTTGCTTGGTTGGAACACATCTTGCTGCAAGATAGAACAAACCAAGGCATCTATTTTCATGTAACAAATAAACTTGACAACAATGGATTTGTGAATTGTTCGAACCCACAAATTTCCACATTTATCAAAGTGACAAATAACAAATGAGCTATCAGTACAGTGTTTTATGCAAACGAGTATGATAGTGAATAGATGAAAATAGTTTGCAAGTAAATTTTTGTCCAACAATGTTTTTTATTCTAATAATAATCCACATTGTCAATACATCAGAGCTCAGTCAACAATGTATGTGCCTAATGAGCCTAATCAGCGCTGAGTGAACCACAGGACTCTGCTTTATCTCGGTTAGCTGTAAATCTGTAAATATATAAAACTGTAACTGACTATAGCCAACTTCTCCAGTTTCATGAATCTAATATAGTGACTATGGCCAACTTTCCCAGTTTCATGAGTCTAATACAGTGACTATGGCCAACTCTGCCAATTCCATGAGTATAATACAGCGACTATGGCCAACTATGCCAATTTCATGAATCTAATACAGTGACTATGGCCAACTATGCCAATTTCATGAGTCTAATTCAGTAACTATGGCCAACTCTGCCAATTTCATGAGTCTAACACAGTGACCATGGCCAACTCTGCCAGTTTCATGAGTCTAACACAGTGACTCTATGACTAGCTCTGCTGTTAACCTTACAATACATGTTCCTCACCTTCTCGATGAAGCCCCTGGGAACCTGCCGCTGCTTCAAGTTGGTCTCGCCATCTAAGTTGCAAGTGTCGATATAGCAGAGTCCATGAGGATCACTAGATCGCAGTACGAGTACGTCGGCCGGGATGAACTCGTTGTTGGACAGATGAATCAAATCCCCCACCTTCACATCTTTCCAGAACACCTTCTTGTACCGCTCCGTCTCACTGCAACATCACAACAGTTGCCATCAGATTCATATTCTACGGGAGTGACATACATACTTTTTGAGGACACCGGCGTAAAGAAACAGAATGAAAAGAAAAGTTACATATGTTCTAAAGGGTTCACCGCCACCTCTAGAATTAATTTGTTTGTGGTAGGGAAGACGGGGTCTATCCGTGATGACTCTTGGTGAATAGTAAGGGTTTTAGGTGCTATGGATGTTATACAGAAGCCACTTGTCTAAACAATAAAGAGAAATCAAAAAATACTGTATTAAAAATTCATTTAAAGTGGAGTCGGGGGCTCCTAAAACATCTTCCTCCTCATGACTGGTGACCACCAGTAGTAAAAGGAAGGCTCTCAGCCACCTTTAAAGAGTAGTGTGGGAGCAATATATATTTCTAGAATTCCTAATAGATTATTCATGTTCATACCCCCCCTTTTACTCCCTTAATCGATTCACACACACCAATGTGACGACCCTCCAATTTGGTGTAGGTTAGTCATGTTTTGGCCTGTAGTGTCAAAGTACATTATTAAAGGCTCGGCCATACAAAATGCGGGCAGGACGTTCCAGGAAACCGCAGCACAGCCTGCGATCAGGAGACGACAGACACACACAAAGCGGTACACCAATGCGGGCGGCGCAAGAGCTCAGTGTAACTAGTACCTCTCCTATCAGTTCTATGATATTTTCTGTCTCCACGTTCCTACTAGAGCGTTAAACGCAGCGGGCAACAGACTCGAAACACAAACTGAAACTAGCCCGTTGCGTCGCCCTTCAGTAGGACGCCGCATGCGTGGCAGGGATGATGCAATATAGTTTATTACAGATCAGCGTCCTTCCCGCTGCGTGCTAGGATCGCAAGACGCTGCGGTAGCCCGCATTCTGTGTGACCGAGCCTTAAATGTGATCTTGTGCTTCCGTTCAAAGAGCATTAGATTATACTTTTATTATACGTCTGCGTCCCGACAAGGGTTGTTGGGTGTTATGAGAGTGATCCCCTTTCTATGGTATGGCGCAGTGATCAATAAAATAAATTAATACTTATATAAAGTATTTTTTTCCCCGCTAGAAAGAAAGATAATTTACTATTTAAAAAAATTTGGAAATCATGCTAGTTCCTATTTGAATGTTTTTGCAGCCAAACCCACACCGAAAAATGTTATTAAATATAAAAAAAAGTAATTTGGCAACAATGCTACCAGCAAATCCAACAAGTTCGACTCGTCGGGATTGTTTCTTCATTTGTAAACGTGACAAACCGTGACATGAAACACGTGCGGTGTAAAAAGAAGTACGACTTGGAGCACTGTTGCTGCCTTGGGGTGACGTATTAACAACTCACATGTGGGCGGCTCCATTTCACGCTCTCAACTTGATATTTGTAGCCCCTGGGAGGAAAATAAAACAAACTAGAAGACCTCGCTCGATAACAATAGCAACTTCAAATAGAAACGTCAAATATAAATTTGAAGTGAACCAACTCCTCTCAACCGAATCTGTTTACTTTGAAACGGGTGGTGGTGGGTGGAGTCTGGTTAGTATCGAGTGTGCTACACACACGCTACGTTGAGAGCAAACCACATTTCCAGTTCTTTACTATACACCGCGTCTTATTATACCCGTTCTGGAAGGCCTTATTTCGTACCAAAATCCTAGGGTGTATTAGTATCTTGGTAGGATAAAAGGCCTTTCAAAAGAGGCTTCCTACCAAAATCAGGGTTTATTCATACTATACCGGGTTAAACGCATCCAAACTATATTAGTGGGGTAGGAATGAGAACGGTAGAATCTAGAGGAGATGTGCCCACATTTGCATGGAAGGAGAATAGGGGAAACCTTACTACACCCAGACCGGAATCGAGCCGCAACCATTTAGTCACCGGCAAACAAGACTATATGAGCCCTACATTCAGACCACGTGCCCACCGATGCAGGTGATGTAATCAGACGAAGGGTACTGTATTACAGTGTGTTCATTCAGCCTGCCGTCAAGTAAGATACTCTCTGGATTGGTTCATATATATAGGGAGCAAAATGGTATTGGGAAAAAGCAGCTAAACTTTAGATAGTTAAATTTTTCATAAATTATTTTATTTTCAACGTCAGAATTTAATCATAAGAAAGATAAATAATACAAGCTATCAGAAGTGGTTGAGCGTCTAAGGCATCAGACACTAAATATACTTGGTTTCGTAGTTCGAGTCCCAGCCGGGTGATCCTAAATGGTCTACCACCCTTCCTAGATATCGATATTTTTCGAGTTATTTTGAATTTTTGTGAAGTGTCTAGCAATTTTATGTACGTTATTTCGATCCATTCCTATTACCATATATGTTTACTACAGAATAGCAAGGCATAGCTAAAGTTTTTATCCGATCGTAAAATGTAAACTCGCTTTGGGTAGGTAATTCCAAGGCCTTTCTATTATAAGGAGAAATTTTGTATGAAAAATAATTATTTTTCAAGTTATTTTGAATTTTTGTGAAGTGTCTAGCAATTTTGTATTATTGAAGTATACGAGACAGTATTTAGATCTACAATTTTATCTGATCGGGTCTAGTGATTTTTCTATATACGTTAATTCGAGCCCTTCCTCTTACCATATACGTTGACTGCTAGAGAGAGCTAAAATTTTCATCAGATCGTAACAAGTAAGCTCTCTTTAGGTAGGTAATTCCAAGGCCTTTCTTTTATAAAGAGAAATTTTCTATGAAAAATCGATATTTTTCAAGTTATTTTTAATTTTTGTGAAGTGTCCAGCAATTTCGTAGTATTAAAGTAAATGAGACACCATTAAAATCTACAATCTTATCTGATCGGGTCTTGAACATTTTTTATGTAAGTTAATTTGAGCCTTTCCTCTTACCATATAAGTTGACTGTCATAGACAGCTAACATTTTTATCAGATCGTAAAATGTAAGCTATCTGTAGGTAGGTAATTCCAAGGCATTTCTTTTATAAAGAGAAATTTTGCATGAAAAATCGATATTTTTCGAGTTTTTTTGAATTTTTGTGAAGTGTCTAGCAATTTGGTAGTATTGAAGTACACGAGAATCCATTTAAATCTACACTTTTATCTGATCGGGTCTTGTGAAATTTTTTGTGTGCTATATTTCGAGTCATTCCTATTACCATACATGTTGACTACAGAATAGCCAGCTACATCTAAAGTTTTTATTCGATCGTAACATGTAAACTCACTTTGGGTAGGTAGTTCCAAGGCCTTTCTATTATAAATAGAAATTTTGTATGAAAAATCTATATTTTTTTAAGTTATTTGGAATTTTTGTGAAGTGTCTAGCAATTTTATAATATTGAAGTACACGAGAATCCATTTAAATCTACACTTTTATCTGATCGGGTCAACACAAGTCACAAGTGCGGGTACATTTCATCTACATTTGTACTCTCGTCATCCTTATCCCATTAGTGATGATTTGTGCTAATCAGCCGGACTGGTAGCAAGAAGCACTACACGGAGGGGTGGGGTCAGGGAATAACATTTCCAAATTAAAACGTGTGTGAACTGTTTAGTATGGTATCTTAAATAACAGATTAAATAGCCAAGATAAGGGGTGTTATTGTTTAGTTGTAGCTCATTTGATAATGTTTCTGAATGTTAACGTCCTTAGAATAAATTAAGCATAAGGGCCAGTTTCAAAGTCACTTAGTATAGCGCTGCAATTGTGGCAAATTTATTTTTAGCACCACCTTTTACTAACCGTTTGGCTTATACGCTTATGTACTAATTACACTAATGTGTTAGGAATTAGTAAGGTTGAATTTACAGGCATTACACCCATATTTGCGTGGAAGGAGAGTGGGAAACCATTTAAGGAAAACCTCCCTCAGTGCACCCTACTAGGATCGAACACTGATCTCCCCGTCTTAGGCAGTCTAGTCTATTGAGAGAGTAGTGCCTTAGGCCATGCGGCCACCGAAGCGGGTTTGAGGCGTACTAAAATACAAGACGACACCTACCCAAACAAGAATGGAATGGGTCAGTTTCATATGCGAAACTAGCCTATTCCATTCTGTTATTGGGTTCTTTACAGTTGGAAAACTGTCAATCTTACATCTCAAGTTGTACGGTCAACCCATTTTTTTTAAGCCATAATATAGGATGCTGAAGAATAAGGCGTCATAACACCGTACGGCGTATGTATAACCATGTATTTCTACGTCTTACCAAAATGAAGTCACTGGTTCTAATATTAAATGTTGGCCTTGTAACTGTGAGATGTGTAACATAAACTTGCATTGGAAACTGCGTCCCAGTAAAAAAACAAAGAAAAACACGTGGCTGTGACCCCCAAGATGGTGCCCACGTCAGTGGTTCGCAGGCCATCAAGTGTGAGTTATGGCGCGAAGCGAGATTTGGGATTAACATTACTTTTTGTTTTAAAAGGAAAGTATAAACTTGCTTTGATTAGCATTTTTTTTTTTTCGAAAAAACCTATCAATGTATACATGAGAATGTGTACAAAAATAAAAGTATTAAAGTTTTTTGTAATTTTACAAAAAACTACCATTACTGTGTCATGTATAATACATTCACGAGCTTAGTTTACTTAGATGACAGCTCACAAGAAATAATCCCTAATATATCCCTACGCCAACAGTTGACATCTGTCACTTTGGATAACTGTAGTGGAAACGTATGGTAATGTATGAATTTATAGTTAATCACAATAATTTGGGCCAATATTATTTATATATTTGTTTGAGGTCAGCCACAAAGCTTATTCATCGTTTTAATCCACTTTAAAAACATAATTATTTACATCTCTTTCACATAGCTTCAAAGCGGCGACCGACGAATTTAAACCATGTGATTGAACATGACGGAAACAAGTTCTTTACAATGATGGGTATTAATGTATGCACTATATTACACATAATAGATAACATTCCAAAACTGAGAATAAGTACTTTTAATTATGTTTAAAATATTGTTTCAGATTGAGTAAAAAGAAATGATTAAAAGTTATGAAACAATGTAGGAAAACTTAAATTTACGTAAAATATAACATTTAATTAAAAAGAACTTAGCATTTATAACAAAACAGTCATCTTTTACAAGTGTTGGCAACCCAAAACCTAAACATATGAGTTTTGAACTATCATCCAGGTAAAAACTTATCATGAACAGATTTTAGCTCAAATTGGCCCGCCAGCAACCGACAATGTAAACACAGGACTACGTATGCGTCAATAAACACAACCTACTAGGTCCAGCCAACACGCTCTGCCTTCAACAATAATATACCCCCACGTCTGCCAACCCGAGTGGAGAGGTCAAGGTGTTGCAACTGGCAGCACATTTCTTCTCCCCCCCCCCTCTTGCTAGGGTTATAAGCATACATTAATTACGCTGGTGAATAGCTGATTATTAGCACCGCGTCTTACTACCCGTTCGGGTTATACGCACTTACGCTAATGTGCAATGGTAGGGTGATTGTGAGATGAAATGGAGGACCTACAGTTTAACGTGGAATCCGAACCACGGTGGAGGCCTGGCATTCCTCACATTCACAAGTTGTGATTAATACACATCTTGTCAGAGGTGAAGGAAGGGTTTGGCAATCAGATAAATCTGTGCCGGGACCTAAAATCCTAGCATAAAAAGGGTATACTTTACAAATGAGCGCCAGGATACCTGATGAATCAATAGGATGTCTAATGTGAATGGATGGCTGCCATCATGGTTGATACTATTACATGCAACCACACTGTCTGATAAGGCCACTTCGCCAGTCTCGAGGTACTACACGCATGCCACGAAGAGTTGTGTAAAGCACAGAGCTCACCCAATAGACCCACACGTGAGTAACCCGTGTGAATAAGTCACGCTTGTATTGATCCGCGTAAGGTATAACGGCACAACGACGCTCGAGCTAGTTTAAATTTAACGTTAAAAAGTTGACAAAAAAGAGTTATTTTTTATACAAAATGTTTAAACAAAATGTCCAGTTTAAAAAACTTATTATTAAGCTATAAACAGTAAAAACAATACTATGCATAAATTAATACGAAGTTCATTTAGTTTGGTTTGTCAGTGACAAAGAGGTCAAGGTTCAAATCTCGATTGGATATACTAAGGGTGTTTTTGTCTTAAAAGTTTCACTTCCACGCAAATGCGGCTACATATCCACTGGAATTATACCTTCTTCCTGCCTGTTACATTAGCGTAATTAATATGTATGCATAATAGGTGGAAGACTTGGTTCGAATACAGCCACGCACTGGAGTACATCTTTAATTTTTAGCGCCACGTTTTACTACTCGTTCTAGTAAATTAAATGAAACACTGTTTAAAAAAATGATACCTAGACACGAAAATGGAACTCAGTACCTTTGACCTAGTGAGTCAATTCTCTGCCCTTGAGCTATCCAGAAATCATCTCGTGCTCAAGGACCTGCGTTTAAATCCCCTGGGTAGTTAGACGCGATGGAAAAAAAATCGAAAAATAAAATAAAAATAAAGTAACGTGTGATATTTAGCATAGCTTTCAAACAAAACTTCGATTGAACACAAACACACAATACATACATGCATTATTTAAATATCGTGGGTAGTAAGTAATTTATGAAAAATAAATCAAATATCTATTAACGTGCTAGTACCGAACATTTTCTTGGCGATGGATCGATACAAAATTGTGGAGTAGCCTCACCCAATGATGGCCAAGCGCGGAACCTGTCCCTTCCCCAAGACAGCAGATAATTAAAATAAAAGTTTAAAACATATGAGGTAGAATTAAAATATAAAACAGTGCATTTTTAAGACACAAATACAATGTCCCTCGCTCCCAAAGTCGACTTCTGGACGGAACACTGACACTATTGCAATGCCAAAGGTTTAAATTTCAAGAAATTTCAATAGAAAATATCTATACTTAAAAATATTACTAAAAATATTAATGTTTTTTTTATCATGGTTTATGTTTATGTACTGATGAAGTGTGTGTTTGTGTGGAGGGGGAGTGATAAACAATTTAGTTAAAGAAATCTCGGTTCACCCGACTGGTATTCGAACCCTGATCTCCCCGTCATCGGCAATCGAGTATATTGCGAGACCCAGCGGTCACTGAGGCGGGTGATAATATGGTAAAATATTATCACTGTTAATTGCAACAAAAAAAGTTTGTACACTCTATTTCCTAAAAGTTTATTTCAGCGCGGTTAAGCCGGTCCCACACTATTCGCAAAGGCGGACGAATGTTCGCTTATATTCATCACTCTTATTCTGTCATAAAACCTACACGAATATTCGCCTTCTATAGATCTCACACACTTCTCGCGAATATTCGATCAAATCACTCACTTCTGCGGGTCTGCTGCCAATGCACAATGGACCGTGCAAGTGATGGCATCACTTTTGTTGCTGCTTCAGTTCTACAAGTGAGTGTTATTGCAGCGTAGTAAGCATAGAAAGCACAGAAGAATAAAAGCATGTGGTGGATGGTATCTCAAAAAGAGTAGAACTCGGTAAGGACCAAAACATAGCTATTTGGTGTTAGCAAAACAATTACCAGCTTATTAAATAAAACTATTATTTAATGTTACATTACATGGTACACTACAATATATGGTATAGTTAAGCATTAATTGAATGAACCAGACAGTTCTATAATAGACACAATAGTATGATAGAACTAGTACTGTGCCCAGAGTGTACGCAACCAAACGACATGAACGACTGAAGTGTATGTAGTGTGGGAGCGTTTCGAATATTCGTCGAGACTCCAGTGGCGGTGAACATTCGCTTTCTTTGATTCGTGTCAAGAGACCGCTCCCAAGATTGCCGCCGAATATTCGAGTGAATATTTGCCGTTCGCCACACGTGTACCTCCCACACTACTCGGACAGTCACCCGATACAAGAGTCACGAACGTTCGTTAGCATTCGCGAATTAGTGTGGGACTGGCTTTAGTTGGCATGCCACGGGGAACCCCTGATGTGATACACTTCACGGCAACCCGCAAAGTATCTCGGGTAGTCTAATCACCGCCGTGGTAGGAGCTAAGGCTACACACACAATGGCCAACGACGACAGTGTTTTATATTTGTACACGGCATCTTACTACTCGTTAGGGTTATCCGCACATTTCAATGAATAGGCTGAGAAGGTATTAAAAGGAAGTGTACCCGAATTTGAATGGAAGGAGAGTGGGAAATCTTCCAGGTATAATCAGTTCGGCACACCCAATAGGAATTCGAATCTTAACCACATCGCTACCGGCAAACCTGACTAAACGAGACTGACGCCTTTTTACGAATGCCCACCGTTACGGGTGGCAGTACTAGTGAGAATGTTAGCACTAAAACTTCGCACTTTCTGGTAAATAACTTTAATTACAGAACTTTCCATACATACGAAGACAATTTCCAAAAATAAGGCTTAGCTATTTCCCGCTATCTTGGAGTACATAAGTCCTTTCATAAACCAAGAGCTCAGATATTTGATATAATTACTTTATTTTTAATCTAAATTGATTGTGTTTTGGTTGGATCTAAACTAAGATGTATGATATATTATATTTTAAAGAGTTAAAAAAAATCTTAAGTTAACTATGGCAGATTTAAACTAGCTCTTTAACGGGCCTTTTCAGCAACAACGTGTAATTTTCAATATTCCTTGAAACAATGTATTTTATTTATAATAAACATAAAATTGATTATGCATAAATGTTTGGAATAATATGCCTATTTATTATCTTTAAGTAAATGGATGTGAGATTTTTAAAAATTGTTAAATTTAACTACCAAGAATCGAGTTACTAAGAACATTATTATTTTGTCTCGGTGATGTCCTCCAGTTTTAAGGAGAGGGATGTTATATTTCAATATTACATTATAAATAGTAGGCCCTATTACTTTGTACTAATGCGCGTTGTCAATTTTTTTAATACCTTCCAAATTAGTTTTTAACCACACTAAATGTAAAATTGACATATCATATGTCGAAACGCACTATTAAAGATATTACACAATATCTGATCATTTTAATCATACCAATCTGTTATATAATTCTATAGTTGTAAAAAAATAAATAGCAGAGGCTTTTCGGATTTGTTTGGGTATGACGTCATAGAAAACAAGATTGAGGAAGAAAGAAGCTTAGAAAGAACGAATATTGGATGAAGTGAAGGAAAGAAGAGAATTCTGGGGACTTAAGGAGGAGGCAGAGGACAGGGCGCATTAGCGGTTCAAGATCCTTGACAAAAGGAATGTATATGTTGTAAGGCAAAACATCTGATAATTATTATGATGATGATTATAATAATAATTATGATAGTTGTGATGATGATGATGATAATACTAATAATAATATAGTTTTACATTATTATTATTATTATTATTATCATCATCATCACTGCGTCTTACTAGCCGTTCGGGTTGTACGCATTTACGCTAATGTGTAATGGTAGGGCGATTGTGAGATGAAATGGAGGACCTACAGTTTAACGTGGGATCCGAACCACGGTGGAGGCCTGGCATTCCACACATTCACTAGTTGTGATTAATACACGTCTTGTCAGAGGTGAAGGAAGGGTTTGGCAATCAGATAAATCCGTGCCGGGACTGAGGATTGAAACCCCAGACCTCCAGCACAGAAGTCTGACGCCTTACCCTTAGACCACCAGGTCATAAATAGTTTTACAGAATTCGAAATAATTTCAATGTTTGTAGGATGTGTATATGTAGACAATTCAGGATGGGGAATACTAAACAGTTTTCCTGAGTTTATTAACATATTTATTATTTTGCTATGATATATATTAAAACATTTATTATTTTAACTTGATACACCCTTTTTAACATTAATAATGGTTGTAGAACAATGTTGTGAAAAACACTTAATTGCTCTCTCTTTAACATGGTTGTTTTAGAACATTATTATGATTAAGCTTTTTTACTTTTCTTTACAGCTGTTCCGAACATAAAACTTTATTCAGAGCTTTTTTTCGCACCGCGTCTTGCTTCCCCGTTCGGTTTATACGACTATGTAATAATTAAGCTATATTTTTAGGGATAAGGAAGGATATATTGATAGGAAGTGTACCCGCATTTGCGTGGAGGGGGAGTAAAAATTTTTTTTGGAAAACCTTCTTCAGTGCACCAGACCTAGATTCGAACCTCAAGCTCCCCATCACCAGCAGTCTAATCTGCTGTGAGATTAGCGCGTTAGACCACGCGGCCACCAAAGAGTGTTAGAGCCTATCAAATAATCAAAAGTCTTCCTCTACCAGAATGTATCATGGAACAATACAAATGCTTTAATTAATAATTAGTTTCAATAAAGATTTAAATTACAACCATCTGTTGCAAAATTGTATAAGGCGTTACGATTGTAATAGACTGCACTACCGGTGACGGGGAGTTCGGTGTTAAAATCCTGGTCGGGTGTACCGAGGGTGTTTTTTTCCTGGATTTTTTCCCCATTATTTCCACGCAAATTCATGTACACTCCTTCTAAATTTTACCTTCCTAATCCCTACCCCAATAATGTAAATATCTTTAACAGGTAGTAATGCTCAGTGCACCAAAAAGTGTCACTGCCATCAACAAAATGAATTATCTGACATTTACTCCAGCAGGAGTTTGACCGTCAGCTTGAAACGACCCTCCTGAAGCTGTCGTGACCATCCGTTGCGTCCTCCACCGACATTGCATGTTGCCTTCTCTTTTGCGAAACAATGTGAGCTAGTTTCGCTGCACAGAGAGAGCCCCGCCCGTTTGATCCTCTGATGAATTGCACTTCGACAGAAGAATCTCAGGATCACAACAGCTCTGTTTGTTGCCACTAAATAATTCGGAATCGCTTTTTCTTCAAGGATATCGGCAATAAGTACAAACCACGCACAATTATTATAGTGTGATGGAATCATTAAATAAAGTATTTATTACGTCAGTACCACTAATTAAAATTATGTGCAAGTCACAGAGAGTTAAGGTGGTTTGAAAGTCACAGCGAGTTAAGGTGAGATGGAAGACACATCGAGTTAAGTTGCTATATAAGTCACAGCCACCATCCCGGTTAGAGGTTAATACTGTATTATAAACCAAATATGTCACATTTTGATATGAATATGTCCTCTCCCCACTAATGAGGGTGCATTCCCCCTAAGCTACCTTCCTCATCCCTTGCCTCTAAAATGAGTCGTTAATAACCTGGGTGTTAAGCATTGACTAGACAATGTGTTAGGGCTGCTAAGGGGGCGGCCAGACTGGGCGAGCGCGCGAGCGACTAAAATATAAAATAAAATACATCGGTTGTAATGAAAGGTGGCCAGACTGGAGCGCGCGAGCGAGTGACTGAGCGCGCACGCTTGAAAGATAGAATTCGACCCGGTAAAGTCTAGTTTACAGGCGCTAGGCAATATTATTGTATGTTGGTTCATTGAGTGCTAGGAAAACTTCTCATTTTGACATTTTTATTACTATCGATAGGTTTAACCTATCGATAGAAGTATTTTAACATATCAGTTTATATATATAAAAGTATTTAACATATATGTATGTATAAAACTGATATGTTAAACTACTTCTATATTATCAAAGTAGGCCTTTACGAATAAGAATCGCCATTAGCGTGGAGAGGAGATAAGAAAACCACAACAATAAATCACTTGTCAAAAACTACCCTCAGCTCACTGAGCCACGATTCGGAGCCTCCTCGTCAACAACTAAGATAAACCATACCTATTATTTATATACATATAAGTATGGTTTATGATCCTACCAATTAAATTAGGCCATTAGTAGCAAGTGTGCTAAACCTATCGATAGTAATAATAATGTCAAAATGAGATTTTCTAGCACTCAATGAACCAACATATAATATTGCCTAGCGCCTGTAAACTAGACTGAACCGGGTCGAGCGCGCGCTCTAGTCTGGCCACCTCTCATTACAACCAATGTGTTCTATTTTATATTTTAGTCGCTCGCTCCAGTCTGGCCACCTCTCATTAACAACTAATGTGTTATATTTTATATTTTGGTCGCTCGCCCAGTCTGGACACCCCCTAAGACGTCCCTTTCGAAATGTACTAAATTGCTTGTGGCGGCGAGGTCGGGGTTCAAATCCCAGCCAGATGTACGGATATAATTTTTCTTGAATGCTATCCCACTCTCTCCCACGTAAATGGGAGAAGGCCTATATCTCATCTAAATTAAACCCTCATTCATATCTACCTCATTGGTGTGGATAGGGGGATAGCCCGGACGGGTAGTAAACGCGGAACACGGCGATATGCGTGCACCAAGTTTGGTTGAACTATGTCCATTGGTTAAAAAGTTAAACAACAAATACACAGGACATGCATTATTCTCTCTCTCTCTCCGAGTTAATAAATTCTAAGACTTCGCACCGACTCGGTTGGCGCATGCGTGCCGACACGCAAGCACTTGACTAAACCACAACAAAACAAAATAATGGCAGGGAAACTGACTTACGTAGTTAGTTCAAACTATCAACATTAGGTAAGGGCTACTAGCGCCTGGTACCATACTTTAAGGTATCTAGGAATCAATTATACTTCCAGTGTCTTCGCGGCACTAGAGGACTCAAAAAAAAAATTGACCGCAGCCGGATTCAAACCCATAGTCTCACTGAAGAGCGAGTAGGTCTACGCTCTAAGACAAAACGGCTTCACGATCTTTCTCGCAGCTTTGGAAGTACAGTACTATAGACACATTTTGTTTTATTTGTGTATGTGGAGGGTGGACGGAGGGGGTAAGGGGTGTTAGATATATAAATAATAGAGTATATATACTGTATAGGGTCATATTTAAAACAGGATATATGGATAAAATACGGTATATAAATAAGGTATATAGGACATATAATTTTATATAAATAGGACAGTCATATCATATAGGCGTAAGTAAATAGGATATATTATATATATCATATAATATATAGATAAGGTTTATGCATACAAATATTATATACATATGCCTCATCACAGTTACACGGGCACTATTATGCATGTATATTTATTTTTCATATAAATATAATATACATGTAGATATCAGGGCTTTACATATTACAGCGTAGAATCTAAATTTAATGATATATTGAGAACATTTTATGAGACACATTTACTTTTCTGTGAGTAGACAAGAAATTAATTTAATAAATTTAATTTGCGACATTAATTTTCTGAGTTAGTAACTTTTTAACTGTTCGCGTGTGGAAAAATATATTTTGGTGGTACCAGTCTTTTTCGTAAAGCTCTGACCAGCACACTAAGTGAGCGAAAAGAAAATAGTTCCCACTGACGAAATGTTTCTTAAAATAGCCGCAACGATAAAATTTGCCACTAATACCAACAAAAGATTTTAAAAACTATAAAATCACACCAAATAGTTATTTATTAGTAATAATTATAATATTGGCATGAAAAAAAACACATAAATATTGCGTGTGGGGATAGGGGGAAAGGGAGGTTTATATTCCCAGTATAAATTTGTCCTTGGCTTAGACCCTTTAGGAAAAGTGTGTATTTCAACCAAAGCTATTTGCGTCTGATTTCCAGTGGGTTTAGTTCTAGGGGAGCTTATAACCAACATGTGACGCACCACATGCACGCATACATAGCACACCGCGCCCCAGTGACCTACATCCTTCGTCCATGGAGGTAGAGAAGGAAGGAGAGCTCTAGTTGAGACATGAAGAGGCAACGAACAGTTGCTACGTTGACCTATGACTGACAAACTAGCTGATAAAGCCAGAAGAGGTCTGATGATGAATGGCTACTTTCACTTTTCTAAGACGACCACTGATTGTTACATTATCTGATAAAGCAAGAAGAGATCTGAGGTTTTAATGGCTATTGTCACTTTTCTAAGACGACCACAGTGATTGCCAAACTAGCTGATAAAGCCAGAAGAGGTCTGAGGATGAATGGCTACTTTCACTTTTCTAAGACGACCACAGTGATTGTCCCATTAGCTGATAAAGCAAGAAGAGGTCTGAGGTTTGATGGCTATTGTCACTTTCCTACGACGACCTCTGACAAACTAGTTGATAAATCAATTATTACAATAACCGCCAATATGAATTTCGAATTACTTTTGCGTGTATGGAAACGGATTGAGACCTTGCGGATGTTGGACGAATACTATTTTGGTCATTAGCGTATACCTCAACGGCTGAGAACCTTTACATGATAGTACCATGATCAACAGCTAACATGGATTAAAAACACTCAAACCAAGCCAACATTCAAGAGTCCCCCATCACTCGCACCAGTTGCCATGCAGTCGAATGACGATCGGGCTAGTTTTCCACGTGTGACTAGTTAAAGTGGTTGTGACATATCTCTATGCCAATGAGGATACGCTTCATCTAAACTAACTTACTCATCCCTAGCCCTTGGATTAAATCTAATTAACAATGGTGTTTTTTTAGTACCGCGTTTTACTAGGCCTACCTGTTCAGGTTATATTCATATGTACTAATTACTCCAGTGAGTTAGGGATGAGGAAGGTTGGCTTTATAGGAAGTGTACCCACATTTGCGTGGCGGGAGAGTGGAAAACCCTTTAGGAAAAAATCCCTCAGTACACCCAACCGGGATCAAAAACCCGATCTCCCTGTCATCGGCAGTATAGTATATTACGAGAGCAACACCTTAGACCATCCGACCACCCATCGCAGCAGGTAACCATGGTAAATCTGGTAATGAAAAAAAGGCTTTTTATCAAGAACATTAAAACCAAGATTATTTCTCTCAAGTCCGTCCCTCACCTGAGGCTTTTATCTCGTCGCAGTTGTGATTAAAGTCTCAGATGAAGGGAACCTATCAAGACTGCCTCAACAAACCGACAGTTGCCACAACAGACACTGCGCGGTCTGTCCCTGCTCACGCGAACAGTTCCTGTCACGGAGTGGGCGGGGCCAGGAGCCCACGTGCTCGTCGAGGCTGACTTTGACCCAGACTCAAAGACTTGGTCGGTCCTGTGTTCGAGCTCATGTGAAGGCCGAAATGGGTTGATCACCTTTAGCTGAGGTGTAAACTTACGATGAGAGATCGTGTTGTGATTTGATTTAATTTTGTTTACTATCCGAGTCCGACTATTCGTCCGGGCTATCCGGATATTTAGGCTAAAAGGATAGGGATGTAATGGTAGAATTTACAGGAAAGGTACTCAGGCTAAAAGGATAAGGATGTAATGGTAGAATTTACAGGAAAGGTACTCAGGCTAAAAGGATAGGGTTGTAATGGTAGAATTTACAGGAAAGGTACTCAGTCTAAAATGATAGGGATGCAATGGTAGAATTTACAGGAAAGGTACTCAGGCTAAAAGGATAGGGATGTAATGGTAGAATTTACAGGAAAGGTACTCAGGCTAAAAGGATAGGGATGTAATGGTAGAATTTACAGGAAAGGTACCTACATTTGTTTAGAGCGGTAGGCCTGCCAAGAAACAACGTAGGGAAAATAAACTCTCAAGACACTTAGCCGGTTTTTAAACCCTGACCTACCCGGTTTTTAAACCCTGACCTACCCATCACCAGAAATTACGTCCAGTGACCTTAAGACCATGCAACCACCAACGATTTAATTTATAATGTGTCTACTTACGCCCAATGTACCCTCAATTTACCCTGAAAGGTAGCGGCTTTACCTTGGCTAATTTCACTCAAACATATATAATATTTAAAGCTTCACCATAGTCTAACAAATCAAGGTAAGCTTGATACCATTCAAGGTAACGAGGGGTGCAATCCAAACTTAACATAATTATTTTGAAATGGTGGTCTTATATTCACTCACAATGAAAGTGACACTAAATTGAGCCTCTTATGGCTGTACTAAATCTACCACTCTCAACTTGAACGACACATACTGGTCACGGTAGATGTAACTGTATTTGTGGTGGTGTTGTAGGTCAGTGGTGACGTTATCGGCTCTTTCCCTCGCATTTGCTTCCTTACCTTAACATCACCTCTCTGGGATTTCACCTACTCTGCATGCACTCTTTACGTTCTACATGGATCAAACTTACTGTATATGCTCGTCCTACATCAGGTATGTCAAACTCGCGACACTCTCGCGGCCCGCAGACCTTATAATGAACCATTATGCAATACGACGCCATTATAATTTTTATGAACGTCAAGGAAATACATTTTGGAATTTGATATTTGGGGATTCGGAAAAAATTTGGAAAACTCTGGCATGTACCATTTGTACTCTTTCTTCGACATTAATTGATTCCCAAAAATGTTTGAATTTGCGCAGCAAGTATATGTAATGTTTGGAAGCACATACGTAGGCCTATGTTAACAGTTTTTTTTCTAACATGAAATGAAACCAAACGGCCGAGAGATCTCAGCTAAGGGACACACATTTGCCAACAATTAGTATAAGAATGAACTCGGCATAAGATTTAAAGCACGCCGTTAACACTACTATTTGTTTCAACATTAACATTGTTGTTGCAAATAAAAAATATTTAAATTTAGGGTAAGAAATATAGGGCTGGTATTATTTTGTATGGTGGACCTATTCTATTATTTTGTAATAACTTAGTAAGATACTAAGAGAGATTTGTTTCAATAGTGTCCCATCTGTATTTTTAATGTCCAATGTTGCGCTGATGATCAAAAGAGTTTGTCCCCCCTGTTATAATAGTATCAAACTAAATCTTCATGAACTCTTTATGTTCTACCTGGATCAAACTTACTCTTCGTGCATTCTATGTTCTAAAAGGATCAAACCTACGCTCTACATATACACCTCATCTACGGTAGGAGTGGTGGTAACTGACAGCTATAATAAGTTACCAAATCTACTATAGTGCCAAAACATATTAAGATCTGCAATTGTTGTCACTTTTGGCAGTCAGAACTTTCACAACAAGCAATTTGTTTTTAATTGTATTTTTCTTTTAAAAGTCTTTACAACTTTTGATAGTTGTCAGTTACCACCATTAGTGTGGCGAGTGGACTAGAGTTCTATATGGATCCAGCATGTGTAGTTTAGTCTATTGTAAGTCTATGAACTTGACAAGTTGCGCAGGTCACTCTCCTATAAGTATATGATCGGGTCATTTATATTCCCC
>CABFWO010000560.1:275558-289316 GCA_902155825.1 Timema genevievae
CCCCCCCCCCTTTTCCCCGCTCCAAATGACACATCACCAACTCCCCCTCAGCAACCGCAACCAGTGTGTTTGTTTTACTTGATCACTTTACTCAGTAGTTTAATACACGAGTTATTACTAGCATAATCTAAGGAGTAGCGAGGAGGGTAATTAGGAGGCGGCGCGCCCGCATTAGTGTGTAGAGGCAAGGGAAAAGAGACAATGAGAAGTCCGGTAAGAATTCTAAGCACAGACCTTATAGTCAATGTCTACCTTGTGCAATATGAGTAACGAATTGGGGGGAAAGTGTGGCTGAGGATTGGCTTAAAACCAAGTATGATTTGATCACTATGGTTTTCTCCTCCTCTCTCCACGCTAATGAGGGTGCTCGTCCTTAAAACAACTTTCTTCATTCCCTGACCTAATATTAAGCCATTAATAGTCCTATTCATGAACGCGATAATTTTTAGTAAAAATAGCACTACTCGACAAGTGCTGTGGTTCCATTCGGCTAGAGGGTGGAAGGGGGTGGGGGTTCATTGTACCCGCAAGTATGATGGGCACCCCTCCCCTCCCCCCCAATCCCCAAAAGAGAGAGTCTGGGCGGATAGTAAGAGGTGCGAGAGCTATTGATCGCGCCTTGCGCCAGGTGGCAGCAGTGGTATTGATCATGCTGGTATGGATGGTGGTGGTGGTGGGCGTCTTGGGAGATGTTTTGGTCGGTGTCGTTGCGGCATCCCCCCCTGGCCCTGCAACCGCCCCCGCATTACAAACCTCACAACACGGCTTGGGCCGAATTCTTGGGTAGCGTCAGGTTAGATTTTACTGGCCAGCCTCCATGCCCCGTCCCAATTACTCCGTTCATCGGGAAGCAGCCCTTTTAACAAAAGTAATACGTCACAGGCCCTTGTCGCCAAGGTGGAGATGTAGGAAACGTGATAAAAGGGCAGTGTTTTTGCAGTTTTTATAGTAAAACATAATTAGCCAAATTTAGAAAATATATATTTATCTTGCAGAAACATAAGTCTAATTTTCTTCACATGGTGATGATATCAACAGGTTTTTAATATCTGTCAAAGGTGTCCTGGAATTTAATGACCACATTTTCTATTCATTTAAAAAGTTTCTCATCAAATGCTAATATCGACAGATATTCAACAACTGTTAATACCACTACATGAAGAAAATTAAACTATGTTTCTATAGAAGCAATATTTGATTTATTTTGCCAAAAAAAAAAAGTTTTGTTCTAAGTACCAAAACACTGCCCTTTTCTTACGTCCCCTACACTCAAAGTGGGGATTGATGTATTTTTATTTCCCCAAACGCATATTACTACCAACCCTAGGTATGCGCATTTTAACTTAGTTAATCGGGTGGGGATGAGACAGGTAAAATTTAAATAAATTAAACTCGCAATTTATTGAAAGGCGATACAATTTAGGAAAACCAACCTCAGTAGGTTCGGCCGAGATTCAAACCACGACCTCCACACCACCAACAAACAGAAATGGATGAACTTGATATTTGGTCCATGTGGTGCAAAACTAGTCATGGTCGTGACCTTTTTTAAGTGCACAATGGACCAGAGTTGTCGAAATTATGACCTTGTTTAGAAAGACAGGCACGCAAATTTGTAAACTGCTGGTCATATAATATTGAACACGCAATAAAGTATTTGTAGGGTCATGGTAACGATTTGTGACATGAGAGAGAGAAAAAAATACCACTCTCCCGGTTCATTAGAGCAAAAATTATGATTGATGGTAAAATACCGACAAGGTTTGGTAACAGGGTGGAATTAAGACACCAATCTACTGTGACAGTGGTCATTTTATTATTTCACGGTTTCCCACGAACAAATGCTAGCCAAATTTACTCTTGGAGTTATAACCCTTTTCGCCCTGTTCCCGCAGGTTGGATGACTTAGGTAAACGAGAGACATTACTGAAAGTGAAAGAAACCTACGAATCCCAGTCGAGTACACTGAGGTTTTTTTTTCTAATTGATTTAATTGAAAAATTAAAAGTTACAGATTTCAAGCAAATAACGAGAATCAAGGTTTTGTTCCTTGTTTGTTTTTTTTTCCCCTTTTCTTTTTTCTCTTTGTAATATATTATTCATTTAAAGTTTAAGACGATACATATTGTGTTAATGGTGCGATTTGAGGTTTTAAAAACGGTTTCAAATTTCAAATTAAATGTGAAAATGAAGCTCCTCTTTTCACGTCCTTAAGCCAACCACCCTTTAGTTGAAAGTCATAATAACAATATCCACAAGAACAGGAACCCGTTTTGGTGGCCACATAGTTTAAGGCGCTACTCTCACAGTAGACAACTACCGATGACTGGAAGATCAAGGTTCGAATCTCAGTTGGGTTTACTGAGGTTTTTTTCCAAAATGGGTCTCCACTCTCCTTCCACGCAAATGTGGATACACTTCATATAATCAGAGTCTTCCTCATCCCTAAAATCATTAGCGTAATTATTACATAAGCGTGTGACAAGAACGGGTAGTAAGACGTGGTGCTTTTATTGGTGCCCCACGTCTTGCTACAGCTCCTGGTTTATCCGAATATTACACTTTGAGTTGTTAACGAACATTATCTCATTAGACAGGTATACCCACTATTCTTGACATGACGTCAGACACCACAAGATGTTTTTCCAACCATATTATTCCGCGACACTGTCTCCCCATGGAAGAGAAGTTTCTCGACAACCCCCTCATTTCCCTCCACAAGCAACGTGACGTAGAAGGTCCCGTTGTCATGGCTGGAAGTAGTGGAAGTAGACAGCTCACAATGGTCGTCCCGGACAGGTATTGTTTCTATAGAACGTTCCAATCTTTCGACCGCGCTCATGAAGCGCTCAGTTGCCAAATCTTATCAGTTAGAGAAAGACAGACGAAGAGTTCATTGCCTACATTATCTTCTCATTACTAAAACAGCACGTTGAAAAAAATTATGATTGATAGATTTTAAAAATATTTATACTATTAAAATATATATATTCAACATAAATGCCTTAAAATTATTGGTGAACCCCAAAAATGGTTAAAAAAACTAAACCCAAGAAAAAATTACCCAAAACTCCAAAATGGCCAAACAATTTAGTACCTATAAAATATACATTTCTGCAACCAGAGGATCATGAACAAAGTTGTATGTACTTGTAAAGCATGCGACAAACAATATATATATATATATATATATATATGAGATTTCATAAAAAATCCGGGCCCTGGCTTTGATATCAGGTGATTCATTGGTGGTAAGTTCGGCTCGGCTAAATTTGTTGCTACACGTCTTAGGTCTTCAGCCGTATTTGGGCTATCAGCAAACTGCACTTAATTACCAGTAAATCAACAGTATAATGGAGTAATGAAAATAAAATTGAAGGTTGCTAAGAGTAGGTGCACTAGTTCTTGCCAAGATGTATGGAAAAATGAATGCATAAAGCCACTCCTAGTGAATCATTTTTTTTATTTAGTAGAGGTATTCACCCACTTCAGTGGGAAGTTGGTCCAAGGCGTTACTCACGCAATAGATTAGATTTCCAAATACGGGGAGATCAAGGTTCGATCCCGGTCGGATGTACCGAGACGTGTATTCCCCGAACGGGTAGTAAAACGCGGCGCTAATAAATAAATAAAATAACTTGGGGTATTTAACATGTACTTTATGAACACACTGCTTTTAACAGCGCACGGCTTTCAAACGAACCTGTTACCAAAACCAACCCAACTTTCAGTCCCACCCCCACTGACGATTAACCAATTTACAGACCTTCGACCATCCTTGTAATCGAACCCGGGACGCCTAGGTAGTAGACAGTTAACTACATCTTAAAGTGTCTGACTCCCTCCAGTGAATTCACTCGCTCTAGATTCGAACACCTGATCTGATTACCAACAGTGACATCGTGTAATGCCTCAGATCACTCGACCAACTCGCCGGGCAGCTGGTTTCTTCATAGGAAAAAGTATTGTTATGCCTATGAAAAATGTTATTTGTTGTACATACAATATATATATTTTAAAATATTTAACATTGTCGTGGCAAATGTAACATAATATCACCAAATGAAATAAACAAACGAATAAGTGTATTTGTTTTCGTGTGATTGTAAAATTGACCAAACTTTGTAGATGTGAACATTATTATAAATCATGAGTACCTACGGGATGAGATGACATTGCTCTACAGTCTTCAACGCTACATACCAATCCAACCAAACCGTACCGTGGTCTTTTTGAGAGCGGGCTCAGTAGCGACACGTCATACTCTGACACTTAAAAATGCCACATAATGACCCATAGAACTATTTCTATAATTTATATAAAATACGCTCTGGTAAAGTTGAAACAAGATAAATTGTGTACTTTCTCGCTCCTTTACCTAAAAATGGAGGCATTTACTTAAAACTTGTAATGTAATTTGTGAAACCAAATAGAATACATTGTTGCAGAAACATATCGGGGAAAAAAAGAGCATAAAATTATACCAAAGAGCATAAATGAAATAATATACACTGTTAAAGCAACATCGAGAAAAGAGAAACATACCTATCCATCCGTCCGTCCCCCAAAGAGCATAGCAATCAAGTCACCGTTTTAAAATACCTTCATTTAATATATATTTGTTTAGTGCCCGGAAACTATTGGTGTTCTCAAAGGGTTGAAGTATTGTCAAAAATGGAAATCTCCGCTTATGAAGTACCCTCAAAATTATTTTCACGAGAAAATGAGAATCGTCATTTTGTCTGTAATGTTAAAAAATGCCTAGATACAAATTTTAATCAAAATTATTTTGAGAAAATATTTTTTTTTTTAATCTGTTTGCCCAAGAGTATACCTACCCTTAATTTTACGGTTATACATCTAATTTGAAAAAAAAAAAAAAACTCCTCAGGGGAAACCTATGAAAACCTTAAATACCAAGTTTTAGCCCAATCGGTAAAATGGTTTCTGCTCTAGGCCGAGATACAGACAAGACAGACGGCATTGCCAAAAAAAAAAAAACTTTCTCGGGTTCAGGGGGTCATGAAACGTCGACATTTATCAAAATCTCGAGTTTGATTTTTATGACGATCACAATATTTTTATGATGATCATAATATTTTCTCTCTTCGAGGGGTCGTGAGACATTATAAAGTTTCTTACAAATAAACTATTTTATGTTTTACTTTTATGTTTCAAGAGATATAACATTTTCCTGATAAAACTAATTAACTTAATAAAATAATATATCAGTTTCAGACAATGCAGGCGCTGTTCATAACTTTTACCAGAACCACAATAAAGTTCTAGGTTTTCTCACATAATGAGAACGAAACTTTGTGTGGGGTTTTTTTTGTTTGTTTTTTTGCTATTTTTTCTAACCGCGTGAAAATGCTATGTAATGTATTATTAGCTCAATTTGATGATTTAAAATTTGTTTGGATCTGTTGATATTACTTTCACCAGATGCATCAATGAATGTTCATTAAAATAAAAGTGTTTAGTTTCAAGATAAAAAAAAGTGGCTATTACTGGAAGTCTAGTATAAAAAGCACAACGGCAGTGGAGAAATCCCTGGTCCGGAATGAAATGGTGAGCGTCTGTATTACAATGCTGTATGGGAAGGTCTCTAGGATTGTCACAGTCGAGCAAGCTAACATTCCACGGACGTACTGATGCTGCCAACAACATACGTGACATTACATATAAAGGTCGATTCGAAACTGTTTGAACAAACTTAGAATGAGAGATAGGCAACCCTAAATGAATGTATGCCCGCAAACGTCACCTTTTGGTGCCAGAGAGTTCTGTTGGTACAGCAACATTTTTATTTACAGCAGTTTTACAGTAGTTGCTCAAAAGAGCGACCGCTAACCGTAATGCATGCATGTCAGCTACCTCAGAAGCCATGAAATGACCCACGCACTAATTCCGCGTTACGAATGACCACGTGCGGCAAAAGTTATGCCTTTGAAGTAACCGCCCAACAGTGCTCTCTAGCATCTAAGGGTGACGTCTGCGGACATACAGTAGCCCCATGGCTTCTTTGGTGCTGACTGATAGCTCACAGCTGACAGCTGACGGCTTTGAAAAGCTACCAGACCAAATTATGTATCCCTACGCCAAACCATATTATCTGCAAAAAACATGTGTTTAGCAGCTGTCACTTCTGACAGTCAAAATTTAGGTATATACCTAAATGTTGACTGTTAGAAGTCAGCTGTGNCATGTGTTTAGCAGCTGTCAGAAGTCAGCTGTGAACTGTCAGTCAGCACTAAATAAGCCATGGGGCTACTGTACATTCAGTGACGGAAAAGGTTTATTTTAGTGTTCCCTATCTTACATTAAAGTTTGTACAGAGAAATTCGAATCATCCTGTATAGTTCATTCGCCATAGGAGTGATGGTAGCTGACAGCTAACAAAAGTTATGTAAGCTATACATTCGCCAAACCATATGCTCTGCAAGATTATATATTGATTGATTTGCTGTCACTTTTGGCGAGTGGACTTTAATAGGCCTTCACGCACCTTCATCCCTAATAATAGTATTAATAATGTATTTTTTTTATTCCTCCTCAATGTTCAAGCTGGCAGCTATTTGTAACCTTTGAAAATCAAAACACCTAAAACACAAATTATATATAAAATTAAATTAGATTTCATAAAGTCGAATTGAATGAAAAAAAAGTGTCTTGCATCTCCTGTTGGAATGGCAATATCCAAAAGTGGAGCGAGGATTCAATAAACGCCCCATTCCCCTTCCACCCACTTTTCCCCCTCACACTAAGAAATTAAAAATAAAATAATAAATTATTAGATGCATATAGCTAAGATGAAATTAGTATGAGTATTGCTAGTGAAGGAAATCTGGCAGCAATGATATTAGTATTTAAGGAGTATCATCGATCTATGTTATAAAAAGAGCTTTGTTATTGTTTCGACAACATAAGTTTATCCAACTATAATTTTGAAAAAGTTCAAGTTTTTTTTATAAACTTTAAGTAATAAAATAAAAACATTAACACTTGCTATTTGGGAGGATTTGTTATTTGGTTTTTAGCAATTATGTGTGGATATAATTTAAGCTTAATTTATTTCATTCCCTCTCACAACCAGCACTATAATATTGTTTAGTATTTAACATTACAGCCCCCAACCATGGAGATATATTCTGTGCTTGGACAAGTCTCCTGCCGAAGGACTTCACCACTATCCACTACAGGGGGGAATATCTATCCCCTCTCCCTCAGGAATGTCTTTTGTATTAAGGGTTTGGTTTTGATATCACTCTAAGTATTTAAATAATATTTACTTTCCCTAGATAAGAATTTTCCGTATTCCTTCAATATCTTTTTTGATTTCTGTTTTATTTCTGACGTAAAATCATGCGGAAATTGAGAACTGGGTTGTGCCATTTACAAGATAAGATTGTTCCAATATGTAATTATAGTTTTCTTGGAAGTCAGTGTTATCTGGTATCACATTGATAATTTCGCTATATGAAATTGTATTTTTCAGTGACATAGAAAATAAGTATAGTTTTTACTCTATGGTCAATGAATTCGTCCTTGAGTAGTAGAGTAGGTGGAAGGTGGAGGGGTGGGCGTGATTGTGACTTGAGTGTAAGCGTTGTTGAAAAAAGGAAGTTTTATTTGAAGATCTATGTTGCTATGCATGGTCGGAATTAGCAGTCCAGCGTAATCGCGCACCTAGGGGTTTTTTTTAAATAATAGGGAGGGGGTCTATTTGCACCCCTTTACCCCGTGATTTTGAAAATTATTTTAACATAAAAGATTAAAACATATTAAGAACAACTATTATATAGATTAGTGGTTTTTAACATGGGGTGCGCGTACCTCCGGGGGTTCGCAAAGACATCTTAGGGGGTACGTAACAATTAAAATATATAGGTAGGTCTATTATATATATATTATTTAAAACTATTATATAATACATTATTTTGTATGTAGTTTATTTAAGATATAGTTAACTAAATATGTACAACTTTCACTATGCAGCAACAACTTGGGGGGTACAAAGTTGAAGATAAATTATTTAAATGTTTAGGCTAAATTTTAGTACCAGTTTTACAATTTGAAGGACCAAAGGTACTATATCATAATATACATTAAAATTATAGAAATAGATTCGATATTTTACATCTCTCTCACCCCCCATAAAACCTTGCAAACAGACTAAGTATTTTTTTATTTACTATGTTTTAAAAAATAATTAAGTATTATTTTGTAAATCTAAATAAATGCCTTGTCACAAACTTTTTATAAAGTTTCAATAATTGATTCAATGATTCGCAAAGTTTATATTCATTTAGATATTATTTAAAATTAATTTTTTTTTATATAATATGTATTTTTTAATTGCCAGGCTTTCCCCACATATATTAACATCTTAATCTAAGGAATAAAGATGAGAAACGACGATTATAGTAAATGCTTACGCATTCACGTGGAAACCCACTTTCCATTCACACGGCCGAGATTATAAACTCGAGTACCATGTCACCAGCAATTCAGTCTTTAGCTAGCCTGATGCCTTGAGACTGCATGGGCATCTGTCTCGAGAAAAGTAAGGCTGTGTTGATAATTAATTATTATTTGACTTCTCCCTAATAAAGGCCTGGGTAAATTGCACCCTGTCACGTATTTTTTATGCGGTGAAAATAGATTCTAGTACTTAAAATACCAGAATTTTAAAACAAAATATTCTTATGGAAGAATTTACCATTCATATTCAACACAATCAGTTTTAAGAATATCAATTATTTTATTTACACCTGAAATTAAATAAATGAAGCAAGAGATGAAACAATTGCATTCAACTCATTAGGCTAAGTTTTGTTATATTGAGGAATCGATTACTTAATTTTATATATTTATTATCTTTTTATATTGTCTATGTAACTTCCTACTTTAAAAAAATAATAACTGGAGTCACTCGAAAATCGTATCTTATTTAGCCACCCATTCTTATATTAAAGTTCTCAATGCATCCCTTAGGCCGAAAAATTTGCCCAGGCCTGCTATTAGTAGGATCCTGGTAGAAACAAACTTTTAAAAAATACAAACAATTTTGTTGCGGTCAACATTGATAAAAATTAATTTTAATATTAATGTCATGCCATAGATTTTGATATTATAGACGAAAAGTAACTGGTGCAGTTCACAAGACTTGACGTATGATTTCTTCCATATTGATTCGCTTGGAGAGTACAATGTATTTGTACTATTGGTAGCATAAAGCCAAAACCGAGTCGCCGGAGGCTGTGATATCAATGATAGCTTTTAGTAGCCGATGATATTCACACGTCCATCACAGACTCTGACTTAAAATATGAGTGAAGAATAACCCAGAGCAAGGGATAGTAAAATAGTATTGGCGCGTTAAACCAAAGGTCCCGGGTTCGATTCCCATGTCCAAGAGTCAGTTTTCAATTTATTATATTATATTAGAGATACAGCTCCTGTCCTAATTATAATCACTCATCCCCCAAAATTCGCCTTTCAACTATACTTAATTTTATGTATCGCGTTACTTTTTTCCAGTATGAAAATTGTTTTAGTAGATTTTGTAAATATCAAACAAGTTTCTTCCTAAATAAATCGGTATGTAGGCCTACTTATTAATACGTACTTCCCTAATCGGCGTCTCACTGTAAAAAAAAGTGTGTGTGCACCGCGTCTTACTATTAGTCTGGACTATTCGCATATTTACACTAATGGGGATGGAATGAGGAAGGTGGAGTGTATAGAGAATGTATACGCAATTGCAAGGGGGGAAAGAGTGGTAAACCATTTAGAAGAAAAAAAACCTCAGTAACCTATTCGGTCCCGTTTCGGTGGCCGCATGGTCTAAGCCAGCGTCACCCTCGCAATAGACTATAGTCTATACTAACGATGATGGGGAGATCGTGGTTCGATCCCGGTCGGGTGCACTGAGGGTGTTTTTCCTTAATGGTTTCTCCGGTCTCTCCATGCAAATGTGGGTACACTTCTTCTAAATTCAACCTTCATCATCCCTAACCCATTAGCGTACTTTTACAGATAGGTCTAATCCAGCCTAATTATATATTGACGCCTTATAGACCTACTCTTATTATTCGACCACCAACGAGTTGAAATAATCTTATTTTATAAATTCGTGGAAAGTTACTTTCTCTCTTTTAAAGATTGCGAGTTTTTATCAAAATTCACAATTTGTAAAATTATTATTGGCACCGCGTCTATACCACCCGTTCGGGTTATACGCACTTACGCTAATGTGTAATGGTAGGGTGATTGTGAGATGAAATGGAGGACCTACAGCTTAACGTGGGATCCGAACCACGGTGGAGGCCTGGCATTCCACACATTTTGTAAAAAAAAAAATCAGAAAACTAAAATGTATTCTTGACATGTGATACTTTCCCAAGCAAGCGTTAAAGAGTCACAAAACTAAAACCAACTTTGTCTGTGGGCAATTCATCTAATTAAAGTTACGTTTCTCCTTGAAACGTTGCTAGAGCCCTCCAGGAACTTGGTCAAACCTGGCTACATTCTAACACTCAATCAAGGTTGCATGGATCAGGACACCGTCTCGGTTGTAGTCGAAATAACTGAGTTGAGAGTTGAACCAAGCCCAGCTATATGACTTGTAAATCGCCAGTCAAATAAACTAGTCCAGTTCCCGCCAGCTAGTAGGTAGCCCGGTAAACTACAAGTCTCAGTTTGATTTTCATGGGAAGACCGTTATTTAAAAACTGTTAACATAATATTGCCACAATGGCCAAAATAAAAATATCACAATTGTATTTATATTCCGAGTCCGCTTAATTAAAGATATAAAGAAAAATTATATAGTAATCCCTAAGAAAATATAATTTGAAACTTTTGAAAACTTTTTCATTCATAAATCAAATAAAACACAGTTCAGCAATGAGTGACTTTTTCAATCAATGTTGGTGGTCGAAAATGGGCTTCTTATAACCAAAATTAAGGTTTAGATAGCCTTAATCCTTTCCCAGACTAATGACGAAAATAATACAATTTTTGTGAAGCGGTTCGTCCCAAACAACCTGAAGGGCCAAATGTTTTTATAGTAAATACGTACACAGGAATTATTTAAAGGTTTACTCTAAGGGTTAGAGGTGAGAAAGGTATTTTAGAAGAAAAGATACACATTGGCATGGAAATATGGGAAAACCACAGTGAAAAATCATAATGGAAAGCCACCGTTCATATTAACCTCAATTAGACTCGTGTGAATTGTAAGTTATAATAGGTCCACATCAACCTCAACTAGACTCGTGTGCAGGGTAGTATAGTTGCACATCAACCTCGACTAGACTCGTCTGCAGTCTAGTATAGTTGCACATAAACCTCAACTAGACTCGTCTGCAGTCTAGTATAGTTGCACATAAACCTCGACTAGACTCGTCTGCAGTCTAGTATAGTTGCACATCAACCTCAACTAGACTAGTGTGGAGTGTAGAATAGTTCCATACCAACCTCAACTTAACTCGTGTTAATTGTAAACGAGCCAGCCCGTAGAAATGAGAGCTCGACTAACACTACATTTATCGTGATAGCACGCGCGAGAAACCTAACCTTAGGCCAATTGACATAATAATATTCAAGGTCATGTTCAACTGGCCAAATCTCGCCACTTTGCACGCTGGGTAGAGAGCTACACTTGGTTAGACCAGCCTTCGGATTAATTTTACTTTGGTATTATAAGAAAGAAAGACAAAAATATAGACCTATGTCTAAAAAAAAGTTGCACAACCCCCGCCAACTAAATTTAGGATTACACCATCAAAGAAATCGCGTTAATTTCGGAGTGAGCCCAACATCATAGCCTAGAAGGTAACGTGTTTCTTTTATTGAGCGAAGCGTCTCGGATTCGATTCGTGGGTTAACCCGAATTTTTTATTTAGTTTTTAGGGCGTGTTCTGAAATAATACACTAAGCCATGTGTACTTCATGTGTCACGTTTAGTATGAGAAATATGTAGTGAACTTTTATCAAGGTTTCCTAGACTACATTAATCTATTCACACATCGAAACATGTTGTTTTTCAGCTGTCACGTTTGGCACAAGAAAAATATAGTGATCGTTTGTCAAAGTTTCCTATCATTATTCATGTATTCATACACTAAACCATGTGTTTTTCAGTTATCATGTTTGGCATAAGAAAAATATAGTGATTGTTTATCAAAGTTGCCTTCCATCCATTGTATTCATACACTAAAGCCATGTGATTTTCAGATGTAAATAAGAAGTATCTAGTGATCTTTTGTCACGGTTGCCGTAACTACATTTATGTTTACATGCTTAAATGTTAATTTTATGGCTATCATACTATATAAAACGTGGCCTTTACTAGCAACTTTATGGGATAACATGATAAAGGAGCTAAATTTAAGGTATACACCAGCATTTGCATGAGAGAGGATGAAAACCCATATCAGGGTGGCTACAAAACATATTTTACCGAATTCCCTGACTTTTCCAGGTTTTCCAGGCAAATTTTTCAACTTTCCCTGACTACTCTTTTCCAGTTTTAATGGTGAATGATGACTTGTTTTATTTATTCTTGATCACATATTAAAAAAAGTTTTTATCTACTAAACATAAACAGTTTTATCAGTTATTTTAAAAATTAAAATATTATTTTATTTAGGTATTATTAACTTTTACTTTAGTGTTTAGTTGCAAAATTTAATGGGATATTTTAGATATTTTTTTAATTCCCTGACTTTTCCTTGTTTTTAGTTAAATTCCCTGACATTTCCCTGTTTTCACTGCTATTCAAAAATTCCCTGACTATTCCAGGTTTTCCCTGTCTGTAGCCACCATGCATATTGAGAAAATAAAAAAATGAGCGTGTTTAGGATTTATATTAGCACACGCTACCACACAAATGTTACATATCCTGACTAGTGATGCAACACCTCAGGAATCATACAGGGACCCTTAAGATCAATAAAATCCAGTATCAAGTCAACGATGTGTGGATGAGTGTGCTCATAGCGGTTGACTGATTCTGAAGGGATAAGTAATAGATCAAATGGCTGCACCGAGGATCATTCTAAGATAATCATGCGAGTTTTTAACTTTTTTTTACTAGTAGTTTAATTATGTGTGCCTTGATTTTCCGTCCGCATACTTACACTAGTGGGATGGTGATGATAAAAATGGAGTCGAGAGGCAATGTGGCAGCCTTTGCAATGAGGGAGAGTGGGAATCATTTAAGGAAAAACGACCTCAGTAATCCCAACAGGTATTCGAGCACAGACCTCTTCGTCCCCAACAAACCAGACAAGACCAGAATGACCCCTTTACCCAACGGTGTGGGTAGATCTTGATGGAGCCATTATATAGGTCATTCCAGTAAAGAAATTAGAATGCCTTTTTTATTTTATTTTTTTGTAAAGTTAATAGTCTAACTTGAAACGGATGAAGTCGAGTGTTTCCCCCGAGTCTTCAGATAAAGCACGAAGAGTCCTCAACCAAACTAGATGACTAAGCTACTTAAGTGCGTTTAGCCAAGTGAGACTAACTAACTTTTGTTACGCGAGTGTAACTTCACAGGCCTCAGGCCAACATCCGCGATGCTTAGAATTATACTACATGCGTGCTGGCTAGAGAGGTAATAGCAAGTGTGACTAAACGTACCGTGGGCCAACTTACAAGTTGCCTATAATCATACTACATGCGTGCTGGCTAGAGAGGTAATAGCAAGTGTGACTAAACGTACCGTGGGCCAACTTACAAGGTGCC
>CABFWO010000561.1:11636-33415 GCA_902155825.1 Timema genevievae
AAAAAAAAAAAAAATGCACGTGCAGTACCTGGTGAAAGAACGTTTTTCCACAATATTATCCGACCTAGTCAACACACTGATGGGTATTGAACCCTTCCGGGTCAAAGTCCACCACACTAACCTTGCAAGAAACCCTGTCTGTAAGTTGAGCAAGGTCCTTTACTTGGGAGTTTAATACAATCGTAAAACATCTCAAGGTCTTTAGGTTCTTATATAATCCACAGTGATCGTAACTACTGCCATAATTAACGTTTACACGTCGGTTTTTTTTACTTTAAGTTTACTTGACAGTATTGTTTACTTCAATTTACGTTATAATCAACTAAACTGCAGTAGAACTACGTTTTAATGGTAAGCCATTCAAGGCTTTCGTTTTCATATTGTTGCGACACGTACACACTGTTTTAATAAAATATATTCCTTTGGGAGAGAAAAATAAAGAGCAAGTACGACAGATATATGAGTTGAGAGTCTTGATACCAATACGCTCGGGGATAAAGGATAAACTATTCCGCAGAATATTATTGGGAGATATCAGCTATCATGGATATTACGCATATTGTACAGAATGGCTAAAATACCAGAAGCTCTCGTAAAAACACTAAAGGGTATTTAATTAGTACAAAAATAAAACTAATATAATTTGATTTTAATAGAAAATTGGTATTATTATTTAATTTCCAACATGAATTTATTCAATAATAACAAAATTATTTTATAATAAACAAGTTATATATATATATATATATAGAGAGAGAGAGAGAGAGTTAGTATCCCAAAGATATAGAGAGTGTATTTTAGACGAATTACTGTACATTTGTAATAGAGTGGAGAGAGAATGTGAAAAACCACAGGGATGAATCACACGTGAGAAATAACCCCTCCGAGATCTGAACCTCAGCCTCCCCACTAAAGTTAATATAATCTAATGATTATCCGATGCCTCAGACTGCAGGAATAATGTTGCGAGTTAGTAAGAAACGTAAAACCAGAGCTGAGGTTGTAATATTCAGGTAATGGGACTATCTACCTCATGCGAGAATGAGTATTCCTCATAACCGCGACTAAACTAACGAGGAGTTCATACTAGCCTTATATTCATATGATATGTCAAGATGTAAATAATATAAAGATCACTTTAATCAAGGTTGTGTGTGTGTATGTGTGAATATTTTATGAAAATACATTTTACAGCCAGTTGTATGATTAGAGGATAATATTCAATATATATTCTTGGTACTTCAGAAATTTCTACAAATCAAATTTAGTAAAGCAGCAAAACGTATATCTACTCACACCAAGTGGGCACGCAGACCAAAGCGTTAATCTTGTCTTGGACTAGTTTATCTGCAACAGTTAGGTTGGGGGTTTAATTACGGCTAGGTGAACTGAGGCTTTTTTCCTACAATGGTTTTTAACTCCCCTTCCACACCAATTCGTATAAATTCCCTCTAAAGTGCTACCTACATCATCCTTACCTCATTAGTATTTTTAGTATATGCTTGTAGCCCGAATGGATATTAATACGTGCTGTAAAAATAACATTGCTGATTAATAGAGATTGACTCCTGGCCTACCGAGTCCAAGTTCGCTATCCGTGCAGCCAATCTTGCCAGTTTCAGTGACTTTTTGCCTATACCCATTTATTTTGGAGCCCGTTCATTATCCAACCCTACGGATAGAGCCTATAGTACAGCTCGAATCAAAAGAGTCACATCGTAGGGCGGTTTTCTGTATTTTACTTTTAAAATCATTGGAATGTCATATTTAAAAGAAATACGTCAACATTAAAAACAAAATTTAGTACAAAAAAAATTCAACTGATTCAAATTTCGCTGCTGTCAGGAAACCGAACCTCGATGTGTTTTATATTTCGAGAAAAATCTTGTGTATCAAATTTGGATAGCTAAAATTTGGTTCATTTTAAATATTTGTTTTTCAATTAATTTGTAGTATTTTATGAATGGTATAAATGTTTCACCGGTTTCCATTTCACAGTTTTTTTTAGTGATTCACACAATGCGACATCTGGTTCGAACTCTATTACCTTTATATACCCTGATTTTGGTTGGAAAAACAATTTAGGAAATTCAAACATATTTATTTGATGCCAACATTGATAACATTTTAATAATAGTATTTGAGTCATTTTATAGGTATTGATAATATCTATCAAAAGGAACCGCTGAAGATAGCATAACTTGATGTACGAATATTTAACAAATTTTTTAGTAACTTTAGTAACTACCAAATACTGTTATTCCAACAAACAGGGTTCATACGGTCCTTGAAAGACCTGAAATTTAATATGTTTTTGTTCAAGGCCTAGAAAAGTCCTTAAATTTCTCTGGGTCTTGAAAAGTCCTGGAATTTCCAGGTTTCAATTCATGTGCATTCGACATTTTTTTATAAGTTGCTCTAAAACCGTCATTTGTAATAATTTTTAAAAAATATTTGACTACCTATCAACACTTTAGGTACATGTAATTACAGTTTGAACTAAAATGCCCACCGATAGTTATTAGTTCATCTCCCATCCACCTTAGCGCTCAAATTCCTGTTCTAGCCATAATGCAATACATACTGAATCTAGAATGACCGAACTAACCAATAAACCAATTAGAGTGATGTGACAAAAAAGATAAGAGTACTATTTTTATAGTCTTATTTGTTCATTAAATTTAGAGAAATATTAGTGTTTTCCATATATTTAAAATTTGATATAGCTTATAATTATGTTTTATTGATGTGTTTAGCTTCAGGCAGTATGAGAAATAACGGTTTTAGTCCTTAAAAAGTCCTTGAAAAGTTCTTAAATTTATGTTTCATATGTCTGTAAGAACCCTGAACAAAAATCAGCGTATAAGTAACGGTAGGTCCTAAGATAACCAGGATGAGCAAGGTAAGTTCAATGAAATTTCATCAGCGTTCACCGGCAAGACGGGATAATAAACAGAGATGTGAGGGTCCACCAGTTATATTCGAGCCCTGATATCCTCCTTTTCCCCACTCCTTTGACGGCAATATTGTTGTATTAAATGGAGCTCAAAGCGAGGTTTTAAGGAGCGTCGTCTCTTTGTTAACGACTGTACCTAGATTCCGAGATTTGGTTATGACTCGAGGGGAGGGAAGGACTTCCCAACATTCTCTCCGGTACGTAGAGAGTACATTATCTGGAGAGCGCTGCGGGTCACGATTCGCCACTAAACACTTCCGTAAAAGGCAATTTGTGCTCCGGGATAGAGTGAGTGGAGAATCGTGATGAAACAAGAGGGAGGGGAGGATAAAAAAAACACTACATTTGGGGCCTTGTGCAGACGTCGAAGCCTTGGGCGCGTTAGAGGGGAGAACACAGTGCATTAAAGAATGTGTTTTTTTCTTCTTCAAAGGACATGGATTCGATGTGACCTTAGAGATTTGTCCACAGATTTGATATTTGCAGAGCATGGATCTACTATTTGTTGAACCCTTAAGTGGAAGTTGGAGTTTAATTATGGCGGCTCTGACTTTTCAGGCGAATTTAATAAGTTGTGATGAGGACCCAAGGTATGTGGGAGGGGGGGGGGATCCCTGTGGAGCCAAAAATATATTATTTAAATTACGTTAACACATGTGTAGATCAATTTGTAGTTTGCCCTAGGGTGGTTCCAGGTGCCTTTGACCGTGTATTCGTGTTGACCCTCCTAATACTATGGGACCCCTATACATCCAAACGCAACTTTGTTATCATGTATATATACTGTCATATATTTTAGAAAATTCCGAAAAAAAATGACTTTATTCAACTAGCTATTTTCTTGAAAATGTACTTTTTTCAATTATTTCTTTCGAAAAATAATAATAGGATATAAATATATATTTGTTCCATTCAGTGGCATTGGGCTCATAATTGACTTAAACTTAAACCTTTTGTATTACAAATCAATTCATGGCACATAATAAATACATTATATTGTGTAAAATATAAATAAATTTCAAATTCCAAATGTTACCAAAAGATGGCATCATCTACAGCCTGGTTGTGTTGATGTTAAGAATGGGTAGTTCTTCTGCTTCTCTTCTTCAAGAATTATAATATATATTTTGGGTTTGGTCTTTGGTGCTTGTTTATGTAGGATGTTCAAAGCTATTACGAACTTGTGGACTGAGGAAAATGGTCTTCCAATTGTATTGGTTTGAATGCTGAATTACAACGACAAACTCGACGTCTGATACATTGTAACAATAATAAATGTATTCCTGATCTACATAAGATTGTTAAATGTTTAAGTAGATGTTTTAATGTTTCTGCAAGATTATAGAAGCCAAATTTAGCACCTCTACCCATTACTTTTAATCCCAGCTCGAATATATCTACCCACATAAAACTAATTAGATTATATATGACTATAAATACAGTTTCGTTATATTAGTTTAGTAAGTTCTATATGAATATATTTTTTTCATAGCGTATAACATGAATGGGTAGTAAGACGCGTTGCTAAAAAAAAGATTTCATACACTCAAATAATTAATTATTTTTCACAGCCACACATCTCATACTCATTTATCTTTGGAATTGAACTTCATACTAAATTCTATTTGTTTCTTAGTTTCATTCAATTTAACGTATTACATGCATAGCACAGTCTAGAACCTAAGACTGTCTTTGAGTCCCAGTAAACATTTTTATTTTTCACTCACTCTCCGCCTCAAGCCAACTTTATTTAATTAGTATATTTTAACTTCTAAATAGTCTTCCTTATTTAACTTCCTCTCTCGTTATTCCTGATGATGGTATATTAGGCCTTGAAACATGTCGAATGATTTCAGTTCCAAGTAGAAGATCAATAAATATACCTACGAAGAAACAAGGACATAATAATATACTCAAAATCAGGAAAATATTTTCAATGATTATATATATATCACATATATATCACATATATCATACATAAACTTAGTAATCACATGGTTACATTCTTTCATATTTTCTCTCATGTATTTTACACTGTGACGCGAAATTCTATGTAAATTTTAAAGTGTTCTAAGCTATCAAATAACCTCAATAATATTTATATCTATATTTATTTTAATAATTTAGACTTATAGCTGTACCCTGATTTTGTAGGAAGAACAGTATACAGTGGTTAGTAAATTACTATAACAATTTTAATATGTTCATACATCAAGGTGTGTTATCTGCAGCTGTCACTTTAGATAACTACTATCAATACCTATAAAATAACACAAATAATATAGTAAAATGCTATCAATGTCAGCCGCAAAGAAATATGTTTGAATTTTTTAAACTGTTCTTCTAACCAAAATCTGGTTATAGCTAACTACATTCAATTTTAATTTTATTTAATTCGGCACATTTCCTCTTAGTAAATTTTAATATTTGGAATTTTTTGTGTCTGGAAAAACCCGGGAAAGCACAGGGAATTCTGCAAAATCTAGTAAATAAAACGGAATATTTGTTATTTTGAGATATTTAAGTGAAAGCTTAAAATAGTACGTCTTTTTATGGACGAATTTCTATAAAACGAGGTTTTTCAGCGGAAATAAGTGATTAAAAAATCATTGAGTTTCACTCGTCTGTGTGCTTCAGCTCGGGTTTTACTTGCATCCTGTGCTTTCCACAGCCCATCCGGCTAATCGACACATTCCGTTAGTCGTTGCTTTTAACATAAATCCTTTGTATTGGCCCTAAAAACATTGACGAAAGACATTTTTACCTATTTTGCTACAAAATGCTAAATTATGCCACAAAACGCTAAATTTCCAATAATTAATGCTAAAAAACTTAAAATTAATGCTATTTTACCCTATCTCTAACTATTAGTACCTTCGGGAGTCACCTGGGCAAAAGTACATTAGTACTGACTAATCATTCCGTTATGACTTAAGTAGCTCGCACGCGCAATATTATATAATTATAGTGTCAAATTTCAATTTTACTTTCTCATATACTGTGTATTTCCAAAGATTTTGTATTTTTAAATTTATTGAATACAATCAGTTAAATTATATTTGGGCCTTGACTCTGATTTCTTAACCACTTATTTCTTCAAACCATTTGTTTTACCGGTTTATTATTTTTATGAATCATTTTTGTAAAATCATAATTTATGCGCCTATTCAATCTACAGACACTTTTTTGAGAATTAATATATTCCAACAAATTATAAGAAATCATATTCTTACTCAAGGTGATTTACTTTCCATAATATTATTATAATTTAGGATGTTTTTAAACTATTAACATACGTGGATTATTATACCTGTTGGATTGATGTTTGTTTGATAATGAACTACTTTGATATTTGTAGCTTAAACCTGTTGGATTTTCGTCTTTCAAATATATTTGACATAGTATATACATGTTTTGTATTATTATCTCTATAATTTATAGTATTATTGGCTAAAATAATATTTAAAGTAAATTTAATATATTTTCATTATACTGTAGTATCTTGAAACAAAATACTTTGTTTAAAATAATCCTTTTTCAAATAATCTTAAATAAACAGAGAATACGTAAAGAAAGGTAAAATATCACAGTATCTTCCGTGATAATTTTTTGTTTCATTAGGAAACCATTAAAACCCGCATCGGTGGCCACGTGGACTAAATGTCAAGCTGGTTTTCCAGTGACGGGGACTGATTTGTTTTTTCCTAAATGATTTCCCAATCTCCCTCTGCACATATGAGAGTACACTTCCTCAAAATTCTACGTTCCACATTCCTACACCATCAGTGTAGCCAGGACAGATAGTAAACTTCAGTGCAAAAAAAAAAAGTAATCACTACGCACATTTGTATTTTATTAACTCTCTTTATTTTTGTCCTAAGCACCATTCTTGCTCATAACCATGTTCACAATGCCAAAAGTTACGTAATCCGTGCAAAGAATAATGAAATATAAAGATAAAAAAAAACCTACAGCTCAACGCAGTAAGTCATGTACACGTCATGTATAAATTATACCATTACACACAATAAAAAAAACCTTGTATCTCATTAGTGGTTAGAAAAAACAAACATGGCTTTCTTATTTCACTGCATATTATTTCCCTAATCTAATCTTATTGGCTGAAAGGTATAAAACAACTCGTGAGATGTTCTTAAATATCATGATGCGCTACTAGTTGTGTACATTTTCTTTAATTGAATTAATATTCTGTTTTGAATTAATAGGCTACTCAGAAGTTCAATACCCTCAATACTTGATTAATTATTATAAAGCCTACTGGGTGGATTAAAACGACACAAATCGGTGGTCACATGGACTAACGCTTCAATCTCGTATTAAACTGGATTTCCGCAGACGGAGAGATCGGGGTTCGAATGCCGGTTGGATGAGCCAAGGGTGTTTAAAAAAATCCTAAATGGTTTCCCACTCTTTTTCCAAACAAATGCAGGTACATATTCTCCTAAGTTCTACCTTACTAAAGCCTATTATCTTAGTACAATTAAAATAGGTGTAGCCCGATCGGGTACAAAGAAAAGGGGAATTTTTAAATTTTACTCGATGTGCCGATGGTAAATTATTATAATTTCCTTAAATTTATTACCTAGTCCAAACATTAAATATAATAGTGACTTAAGGACCACCCTTGAATTACATCAGACTTTTATTAATGATTTTCAACGAATCCCCCTCCCACATTCTCCCACGCAAGGAATCGTGAGATTTCCCATCACCAACCCCCCTCTATCTTCTATCTTACGTAGTTCTGTACCATTTGGTAAATTAGATTATTTTAATCGTTAATAATTGTTAGACATAAGTATTGATATGAAATTTTAGAACACTTCAATTGCAGTAAAAATAGGAGTAATATATAAGTAAATATATAAGTGCAATTTAATAATTGATATATGTATTTTCTGACAATCCTTTTTAAAGATTTCGTTTCATCATAAACATTGACTAAAAAACCTTACGTCAGATGGATTCTACACCTCCCACCCCCATCCCCACCCCCTAATAAAACACAAGAAAATACTGAAGCCCTCCAGGGTTCCTACGGTCTGGAAAGTCAGGGAAAGTCAGGGAAAAAAATAACGGTCAGGGAAAGTAAGGGAAGCTTAAGAAAAGTCAGGGAAAGTCAGGGAAATGACAATTCATGTCACACTTAGTTTCATCGGAAATTGTAAAGCCGCAGAAGGAAGGTGTTGCCAAAAGTTAAAGTAGTGTAGTGGCTCGAAGAAACCCTAACACTCTTGTTATGAAAGATAATATAAATAAGGCGGAAGTCATTTGGGTTTTGCAAGTTGTTGACAATAAAATGTATTTCAATTCGTGCAATAATTTAAGTACAATTTTTCAGTTTATGTTTCTCGAGTGTTCCATTGCCAGTGCCTTTATTCTTGTGGAGACAAGGCTGCATACTTCATTGTGCATGGCTTGGCTCCATTCTTTCATAACAATTTACTGGACAGCCTAAAATCATGTAACAACTTTGTAATTTGTTTTGATGAGGCATTGAATAAAGTTATTCAACGAGGGCAAATATACATTGTATTCAGATTCTGGGACAAGGAAAATCATAAAGTTGTCAGTCATTGCTTGGACAGTGTTTTTTTTTGATAAAAGCACCGCTGAAGAATTACTTAAGCATTTCTCTGATGGTATTTCTCCTCTTCCAGTCTCTAAGTTTCTACAAGTGTCAATGGATGGCCCAAATGTCAATCTAAAGTTTATAACGCTTCTTCAGGAACACATAAAATCTGTCACAGACAATGAAGTATGTATTTTGATAAATCTGAGGACATGTGAGCTTCATGTTGTTCATGGTTCCTTGAGAACAGGAGTGGAACATATCAATTGGGATAAAAATTGCTTATTGTGTCACACATACTACCTATTCACTGACTCTACAGCTCGTCAAGCATTGTTTACCCAGTTGACAGGGTGTACAACTTTTCCTTCGAAGTTCTGTGGTGTGCAGTGATTAGAGAATGCAACGTTCTTTCACAAGGCATTACAAATTTGGGACCATGTTGTTAAGTTTCACAAAGAAGAAAAGCTTCCTAAAACAAAACCTGTAGGGATACAACAGCCTGTCATCCATTTCTGGAGTGTAAACTAGCTTTCTGCAAAACAATTGCAGATGGATTTCAGCTTTTCCTTTTTGATTGGGTTTGATATATTTTGTTATTTTTCCATCATTTTCCCTGAACTGATTGGAAAGAGACGTCTGCGTTCTTATTCTTCCATGAGAGGTGAGGCAAGGTTGGCTGTAGGGGAGGAGGAGACCGAAATAAATGTAATTAAATTAATATTTCCAAATGAATAGTACCATAAAATTATAGTGGAAATTTTGTGAGAAGTTGGTCAAGGAACCTGAGAAAATAGTCAGGGAAAAGTCAGGGAGAATTTTTTTACAAATACTGTAGGAACCCTGCCCTCTGACGTAACTTAAGAATGGCTCCTTCGCTTAGGATGTAACATATAAAGTTATTCCTTCCCTAATTTTGTCAACAATATTTTTTATCAGCTTGTGTTTGGAAATGCTTATTAAGAAATTCATAATGGTTCTTTCTAAATTAACTTTATGTACAATTCATTTACCTAGAAGGATAAAACTATGACTCTTTATTATTAGCCATACCATAGTGAAATAATGCAAGGTAATCTTTCCGCTACCTTACAGGTTAGATGAAGGGTACAGTTATCCAAAAAACATAATTGAAAAGTTGTTTCATTGTAGAAATTCGAAAAAGAATAATTTGACATCACTATTTGTTTTGATTTTATGCTAGTATTATTTATGTAGCTTATTCATTTTAACACAAAGTGATTTAACGGCTTAAGCTATAGGTAGGGGGCTGGATGGCTTGTTTAAAGTCAAGCCCACCCCCGAATGAATCCAGCCAATATTCGAACTTCAAGTTCCCCATCAATTGCAATAGTATTTAACAAGCCTGATGCCCTAGACAATGTGACTACAAGTACAGTTATTTTCTGTAATAAATTATATAGTAGATAATATTATAAAAATTGTGTGAAACTTGTCAGTACATGTTACATGACTTGAAGGGACCTACCATCTTGAAATAGTTCCACTTACTGTCTTGAAGTATTTCAACTAGTTAACTTTTATTTGTTAGCGTGTTTAAGTAGCTATCTTTTATTTGTTACAGTTTTGAAGAAGTTACACACATTTAACGTATTTAGGTAGTTCCAAAAGTTTCCTTCCACTAGTAACCATCTTGAAGTATTTCCAAAAGTTACCTTCCACTAGTAACCATCTTTAAATAGCTCCACTAGTTACTGTCTTGAAGCAGTCCCCCTTACCCCCCTGAAGAAATATTTCACTAGTAACCGTCTTGAAGTAGTTATAAAATTACCGTCTTGAAATAATTCCACTAGTTACCATCTTGAAGTAATTCCTCAATGAACCGTCTTGAACGAGTACTACTTACCATTTTAAAGTAGTCCCACTACCATTTTGATGTAATTCACATAGTTACCATGTTGAAGTAATTCCTCTAAAAACCATCTTCAGCTAGTTCCATTTAATATTTTAAAGTAGTTACACTACCGTCTTGAATTAATTCCAATAGTTACCATCTTGAAGTAATTCCTCAAGGAACCGGTCTTGAACTATTTCCACTTACCATTCCACTATAATCTTAAGTAGTTACACTTACCGTCTTGATGTAACTCCACTGGTTACCATATTGAATTAGTTCCATTAGAAACCTTCTTCAACAAGTTACACTTAACGTTTTGAAGTAATTCCAAGTAATATCAAGAGTTGAACACTTTAAGTATTTATACTAGCTAAAGTATTTAAGCAATTTCGCATGTCATTGGCCTGAAGTGTTTTTTTGTATTAAGGTTTTAAGCTTATACATTCTATAGGTCCCATATAATCATACTAATCACAAACCAACTTAATCCTAGAAATAACACAGGATACAGAAAACGTAAATTGATTCATGCTCAATGTAAATTTGTTAATCCCTTTTAAATTAAAGTTTAATCAGGTCAAACTCAAAAATTAATATAATCTGTGGAAACGCATTGAATCGCGTTCTGAATAATGGTTGCATGTTGCATGTTGCATGTTGCATGTTGCATGTTGCAAGTATAAGGTCACACACTACGTAGTGATGTTTAAAATAATTGCAGATTCATTTCACAGCAATATAAAGTCTACCACACTGGTATTCCCATATGTATAACTCTTTCAATCATTTATAAATAAATGTAGACTAGTCAATAGAAACAAAAGTTCAATGTGTTTATTTTCAGCTGTCAAAAAATAGTACCTGAAAAAAAGGCAGTTTTGTAAATCATGGGTTGACGTATGAATACATTAAAGCTGGTCAAGTCATGGGTTGACGTATGAATACATTAAAGCTGGTCAAGTAATTAAAAAAAATGTTCGGGAAGTTTCTTCTTATGAAAATCTGACTGTATCAGCAGCGTTATAGTTCTCAGAATTCCAGAATTTTGAAGGTTTCTATGATTGAAGTAAAGGCAAATTTCGCTAAAAAAAAATTAGTATTATAATGCGTGATGAATATAATTTCTAACAAGTTGATAAAAAGCATTATTTATGCAGGGTCATTACAGATAATTGCCCATGCGGGGTTAAAAGCATTTCTCGTCTAGCAGTAATGACATCCTTGACTTTATATAAAATATGATACAAAATAATGGCAGTAAGAACGGTGTTCTTTATCTGACCAAGCCAACTTACTGAATATTTGTACACTTATGCTTCATCCACTTTACATAGTACGTAACTCTTTATCGTCCTCTTTTATTTCACCACGTCTTACTATTTGTTCAGGATATACGCATCAAATTAACTAAGTGAGGACAGATCTTGAAGGAAAAGTTCAAAGGAAGTATTCTCGAGGAAGGTTTGGAAATCATTTAGGAAAAAAACCCTTCTCATTACACATTAGCGTTATTCGAATCTTGACCTCAAAAAAGTCGAACCTGACTATATCAGTCTGGCATTAAGTCAACATGCCCACCTTTTATTGATTAGGTATGTTAATTCAATATTGTACACACATTACGTATCCTCAAACACGTGATATTGTGTCAACTAATGGGGAAGTATAATATTAGTTGTTGACCTAGGTGGTCTTGGAGTAAAGTGCTCGCTTCAGGACCCGTTGATCGGGGGTTCAAACCCAGCCAGGGTCATTGGATTTCTCTTAAGCGATAAAATTCCGTAGCACAACTTCCTTCGGAGGTAAAGTAAAGCCATCCGTCCCATGTTGACTGTGTCATGTAAAAAAAAACCTGAAAGGAATGTGGAAATACCTCTCTAGGTAAAATTAGAGGGCCCTTTCGCTCTTGCTCATAGAAATTCTCATGTGATATTATAATCAGTAGGCTCAGAGAGTAAACGTTAAACACATTAAAATTAAAATAAAACACATAAGTGCTGAGGGATGATGGTTTTGCTGTGTACAACTTGTTTTTACATTAAGACTAGATAAATAGTCATCTAGTCATATTTATCGATAAATACACATATTTTATCCTATATTCATACGCCAAATAATATTTATGCATTTGTCACTGTGCCAATCGTTACAGCTAGTACAGCTACAGTAGATATAGCGAGTGATAGAGGTAAAAATTGTCACTGTAATTACTATTGGGAAAATTCGCCAAGTAAACTTAAAATGCCACTCATATTATTTTAGATATATTTTTAAAACTATTTTAAAACTAGCCAAACTAACGATCTTCAACCATAAATTGAATAATTGAGAAATGATCAGTATACTTCTCAGATACCAAATGTGTCAAATATATTTTAAAAAACAACAAATTAGCACATCTTGCAGCCATTTACTAGCAATACTAATTAACAGGAATGTACAGGCCTCCACGTTTACAATTTTGGCGGGACTAGGATTCAAATTAATTTTGTGTGCCCTCAGAAATAAAGTTGTCTTCTTTCAGGGCCATACCAATTGAGGGTATTTTGGAGGCTAAACTCCCTATCCCCCTTAGATCAATATTGATAATATAATATGTTTGTATTCCACAATGCATAGGCTAGTAGCCAAATCGAATCTAATACAATTTATAGTATTCACAATCCCAATCATTATAACCTTCCAATACTTTAAAGTTGCTTCAAGAGGGGATCAATGTTGATAAAAGTCCTTGCTATCTCCTGTAAGTAAGGGCTTCACCATATGCCAACAAAAAACTCCTTCCCCCTCTTACCTGGCCGTCTTGAAAATTACCGGTACGCTACCAATAGTGGCACCCCTAACACATGTACAGAGCAATTTTAGTAGAAACAACTTTTATCTAAACTAAATAATCTGTGGCTGTCTGTCCCCAACCAGGCATCCGACTCAATTTTTAGGGGGTGTGTGGGAGTATAAATCCTCAATCCCGTACCTAACGCTCCTGAGAAATGACATTTGTGTGATAATTAAAGCGGGAGGGCTAGACATGATTCCCTCACAGTGCGTCATAGTTTATTTACTTCCCGGAATGTGGCTCCACGTTCCAAACGACTCGGTAGACCATTGAACCGTGGATAATACATAGTTTAATAAACTCATCACGTGGTAATCTCAATGAAATGTTATCCTGATATCGTGTTTCAATATTCATCAATTAAAAACAACGATCAATTACAAACTAACTACCTATTCTGGCGTGTAAATCATTGAAACGGCTATGTTATCTTCAAGCAGGCTGCTAAATAAGTGTTGCCCTGGGTCATATAAAATGTGAGGAGACCCATCCTGACTAAACTTTCTTATTCTTAAGAAAGGGGATATTTTTTAAGGTAAAAAAAGTCACTTTAAAACAATTAATTAGTGTATGATTCTTCAAATCTTAGATCCGAGGATTTAATAAAATTTGAAATTAGAGATTAGAAAAAAGTTTTTTAAAACTTGGAATCTGAATTAATTTGCTTTGCTATTGCTATTCGTACAAGTAGATTGGTCCAAAATAGATACATACCAAAACTAGCAATAATTAAATTACAATAAAATAAAATATGTTAGCCTATATATTAGTTACAATTTACATTGCCAACGGTGACTAAATAATTGATGTGAATAAAATCAGAATCAAAAGGATTTGAGGAGAGGGACGTAGCTTACTAGTGTGGGGAAAATCAGATGTTCTAGGACTCGGATTTGAGTTCATGATTCATGACTCGTAGGTAAAATAAAGATTCGGACTCAATAAAATGTGTATTCCAACCAACCATCCATCCATCTCTATTATTATCATTCGTCTTTTCTAATCCAAGTGTGAGCAAAGTACGAAGCTTCTTCCAGTGCCCCACGTCACTATGTAGTTGGACTATACTCATATCCTCACTTTAGGAGTAGGAGGAAAACTGCGAGCCCTAGCTACACCCTGACAGTATTCCAAGTCCGACATCCTTGTCAATGACACACCAAACAATACTAGACTAATACCTTTATCCACGTTGTCCTGGTGCGGGTAGTGGGTAGGTTCATCTGTAATTCCGTGAGCTGAACTATCTATCGATCCTATGCGAAATGAATATGGAACGGGTATTTTAAATATAATAAAATTTTAATCAATATAAAATGTAAGGAAACCAATATTGTCGAAAAATCGCTGTGTGTGTGTGTGTGTGTATATATATATATATATATATATAATAGATACTGTATGTCGAGATTTATATTATTTGTCAAATGTGGTAGCAGAAAAAATACATGGCTAGACGTAAGAATATATTAACGTAGATTTAGAAACTATTTGAGCTGTCAGATAATGTTCTTCATGAGGAGATCCAACCATAAGCGCTCTGGTTCAGGATTACAATAAAGACATTTGGACCAATCAGGCGTACTAGCCGCTTATCTAAGAATAATGCTCTATTAAAATTTGATATATTTTTTAGGCCTTTGATATGCTTTTGTTCCTAGATATTTACATCACATCGAGATAAAAATAAATACATTGAAATGTCTTTAAGAATATTGACAAATTCATGGCAAGGCAAACATCGAGATCGTTTGGACGTTGAACTTCAGAGAATCACCAACTAGCTGCGATAGTTTGATTTGAATCCAGCTGAGGTTTAAATTTGTTTAAGGCATTTAGATAGAAGTTGGAATTGGGGTGTATTTATTTATCAATTAAGTAATGTAATTCAAAAATATATATCGTCAATAATGCTTTCCACTGGGAACAATTTTAGTTGTCACTCTTCAAATATGTTCTTAGTAAGAAATTACAAACTTAATTATATGAGAATGAAAATGACTTGCAGAGTTAAATAAATCGTTTGAATGTGGCGACAGACAGAATGTATCTTAATATAAATGTATCCAAAACTAAAGTAATAGTTTTTGAGGAAATGATTGTCAGCTTAGTATAAATGGGGAACTGTTAGAACAAGTGAATTATTTTGTTTATCTGGGCAGAATGTTCCGTAAAAATGGAAGGATAGATGGTGAGATTGACATACCAGTGAATGTATCTCGGAGGTTAATAGGATATATGTGGACTATTGCAAAGAATGAAGTATTATTGGAAGATGCAAAGATGGCAGTATATAAAAGTGATTTGATGCCAACATTGTTTTATGGATGTGAAGTGTGAGTTTGTCAGAAGATGTATGATGAATGTGGTTGAAATGAGATATCTAAGAAATGTATGTGGGAAAACTCGTATTTTTAAATCATTGGCATGTGTCCCTTCAAAATGGTTATTTATATGTCCTTGTTTAGATGAAACAAATATTTACACAGCATTAAGCCTTCTCAAATGGTGCAGAATTAGTTATGCAAAGCTGTATTTGACTTTATTTTAATTTTATTTTCAATTTTCTGTTGTGGAAATAATTGTTGTAACGAAAAAAACTACTTTCATCAAAGTTGGCAGAAATAAGATACTGGCACTGAAAGGTCTTCACATATCAATAGCATCATTGAACCAATGGTCTAGGGAGATGATTTTGAGGTTGTATGAGATAAATAACATGTGGTAACAAGATTGAGAAATAACCCAAGATTTCTCGTGCAACTATTACTAAATCCCTGGCAGTTCCTAAATAGCTGATTGCCTTAGTTCAACTCCTATTTCAGCTAAGTCTTCCATTGTCGTGGCTGTGCTTCCTGGTCAAGTGCTTCAAGTCTTCTAACCTATCCCCGTGGGGTGTGTGTGTTTCAGGCTGTAAGAGTTTCTTCAAGAGGAGCGTGAGAAGGAACCTGACGTATTCTTGTCGGGGTAACAGGAACTGCCCCATAGACCAACACCACAGGAACCAGTGCCAGTACTGCAGGCTCAAGAAGTGCCTCAAAATGGGCATGCGCAGAGAAGGTGGGGCTAACTCATCACTCAGATCTCTAACATATCCAGGTGATGCCAGTTCAAAGATATGTGACTCCCTCCCCACAAACCTCCTACATTGTCACGCAATAGTTTAGATTTTTAGCAGGATAGGATTTTCAGAAGGTTTTCCTTTTTTTTTACTGTAGTCTTTGAAATAATACTGTGGCTCACATTCAAACACATTTCCCCCCCTGTTAGAGTCATCTGACAAATGAGTCATTTTATCTTCTACCGTCGCTACAGTTTTCCCTTTGGTCCTGAGTAGAGATGAAATATTTCCTGGATATTTTCCTATAAAAAGTCAAATAATTTAATGAGAGGAGAAGGGTTGAAGGTGATGGATTAGTAAAGTCTTTGATCATAATTTTGAAATATCAACATATTTGGTCTACAGCAGACCAGGGAACCCCGACGTTAGGGACACTTTTACATACAATCATCAAGCGGGTCGATTCGTGAGTGTGAGAATAGAACTGGAATCACTATTGTTATTTTATTGTAACTTTATTTTTGCTGCGCGTATTTTACACGCACGGGCTATACGAATGTAGCCACACACCATATAAGGTAAGAGAGGTGGTGACAGCTAGCAGAAAGTTCTTTACTGCAAACATTAGCTAAAATACACTAGTGTTGACCTATTCTGAAATTATTATTATTTTCTTACTAACACTATATTATTAATAATTATTCGCGAATAGGTTGACATTAGTTACTTTCAGTGAATATTTGTAATAAAGAACCCTCTGCTAGCTGTTAATTACCAACTTTCCTACCATAAATAGGGTATACTATATACTCATGGGCTGGAGATGAGAGAGGTGTAATTTATATGAAATGCATCCTTATAGTAGATTAAAGTGAAGTATAAACTTTAAAACTAATAATATATCGATTTTATCTGTTCTATTCAGAGTATTGGAACATTTTCCAGGAAAAATTAAAGGAAAATTGGCCACATCTCTCTAATCCTGAAGAAATTTCTTTGGTCATGTAATGATTGACATCCATACACAAGTACCACGCTACCATTACTGTTCGATTTAGAGTGTGAGTGTGTGTGTGTGTGTGTGTTTTATGTTAGATCTATTACTTGTTGACCTGCGTCAGTGTTCGCATGGTCTAAAACGTCACTCTCGCTGCTGGTGACAGATCGGGGCTCGAATCCCAATCTGGTGTATTGAGGGGAGTTTTCCTAAGACGTTAAAGTGGGTACAATTCCTCTACAGTTAGTTAACCTTCCTCATCCTTAACTCATTAGCTTGATTAGTAGGCCTACATATGCGTATAGCCTGAACAAGTAAGAAGGCTTGGTGCTAACAAAAATTACTTGTTGGTTCAGTTTATGTCAAGTATGTGAATAATACGCTCACTATTCAAATATCGATTCCGACACTGCTTTTGTTCTTAAAGATTTGGCAAATAATATTTTTACTCTGCAGTAATTGTTAATATTACTATGTTGTACTAAGTTTAATCTTTGTAAAAAAATTCTAAAGCATGTGTGCTGAGCAGTATTCTAGAAATCCGATGAAAATTAAATATATTCTGCTTGTTTCTATTTCAAGGCGTAGTTTCCCCTCTATAATATTAATATTTTAAAGATCATCTTGTATCCGTTTGGAAAATATTTCATATAGTAATATTGTTTTGTTTTTTTCAAAACGAAGCTTTCGACAAAATATGAAAAAACCTGTCAAAAACATAATTTCGTGCAATTAAAGCAATCTATATATAAGATAGTGTGGTTCCGTTACTGTGTGAAGGGGGTTCCCCTCCCGAAGATCTCCCTACAGAGCAGGGTTTTCAGGGCACCTTGAGTAGTTAAGTTTGTCTGCGTGTGTGTTCCTTGCGTTATAATAAAACAGCTTGTTAGTTCCGGAGACTTGGCGAGTTAGCCGCGTGGAACTGTTTCATACAACCTCGACCTTCAGGGACTAGCCATCTACGTACCTCTTATAGTACCTTGGAACCATCTCACTAGCACAGTTCACATTACAAGCAAGAACTTGGTATGCTTTGCGAAAACGACCTGACGTCTAATGCTAGCTCGGTGTGTATGTATAGCCAGTATAGGCCTACCTCGGTATTGCACGTGGGACTGTACAAGTGAGCCAGCCAGGCTGGCCAGTCTGTCTTGGGAGGCGGGCAGCTCGAATAACCTTGTATCGTGGGAGAATATGTGGTGACCCATACAATAGCTCCAGGGTTGGCCAAAACATAGACACCTTCTTTTTACTGCCCGGAGCAGAATGGAAGAGTTATTACTGATATTGACCAGGGGTCGAAAACCTTCTTGGGCCGCCCCAAGATACTTTAAACTTAGCAAGGGTCCCACAATGCTCCCTCATTTATTTACGCCACTTTTACTCTTTTTTTTAATATACATAATTTTCATATTAAACTATTTAATTTTCTTAGAAAATTATTGATATGGCCGATCAAGGTTATTTGTATCAGTCAAATAGGGTTAAATGTTTAAAAAGTAATTTGCAGCGTTCAGCCTAAGAAAGAGACAGTAATTAGACCTACCGTGAGACATATCATTCCCGTGCAGTTGGTCTATTAAACCCAGGACGTTCGATTCAAGCTTATGGGCGCCTAAACTTTTAGATCCGTATTCAATACATATCATTTTGATCCGAATCTACTAAAGCATTTAATAAAATAGACCTTGAAAGAGGTGTAAACTGATCATTATTTTAAGGTTTCCTTCACATTGTTTAGGCTTGTAATAACATTTTTACTATATTTGAATCCTTTTTGGTTTGAATATATTCACCTTAAAACACCATTTACTTTTATAAGGTGACGTAGTTGAGGGCTTCTGCGTCTAGAAACGTATCAACAATAAATAGCTCTAAAACGAATAGTATTATGGTATGAAGAAACTTTTAGAAAATACAAACTTTTTTTTCAGTCAACATTGGTCCCATTTTAGTGTTATTTTTTTAAGTATTGACACCATACATCAATAGTTACGGTATCCGGCCCCATAGTGTAGTGGTTAGTGCACTTATCTACGAACCTAGGGGTCCCAAGTTCGATTCCTGGCTGATACCTTGGGTATCTTTCTATTAAGAAGAATTATCCCAACGGTCGCCAGGATTGGTAAATTAGGCATAAGTTAGAGTTACGACTCCTACTGGCCCACACCTCCATATTCACCATCATAATATCATCTCATTATGGGTACAACGTGTACATAGACAACCTCCATAGATGTACCCTGGGTAACGCTCTGTGCCGCCAGAGCGGCTAATAGTCTACACACAGGCGACTTAACTGGATTTTATGTCTCTCCCGGTGACCTGGTGGTCTAGGGGTAAGGTGTCAGACTTCTGTGCTGAGGGTCCGGGGTTCAAACCTCGGTCCCGGTACAGATTTATCTGATTGCCAAACCCTTCCTTCACCTCTGACAAGACGTGTATTAATCACAACTTGTGAATGTGAGAAATGCCAGGCCTCCACCGTGGTTCGGATTCCACGTTAAACTGTAGGTCCTCCATTTCATCTCACAATCACCCTACCATTGCACATTAGCGTAAGTGCGTATAACCCGAACGGATAGTAAGACGCGGTGATAATAATAATAATAATAATAATAATAATAATAATAATAATATGTCTCTCCCGATCATTAACTCCACATGCTAAAAAAAAAAAGTTTCAGATAGCATGTGCAAACGTATGAATATGCTAAAATAGAGCTAGTATCTTTTATTGCTATCAGTTAAGTTGAGGAGCCACTTGATTAAAGAAGTAGTGGCTCTGGTGTAGAAAACTGAGATTAATGGCCGAAGGGTTTGTTGTGTTGACAACATGACATTCACTATCCGCAAATGTTGGCACTATCATCGTCAGCAAGTGGCGGCCACACGGTCGGTATAGCTTTCTTGCGGGCTGATGCCATGAAATGTGTATTATTGTCTTAGATTATTATAGTAAGTTATATAATGACATATTACTGTGACCTGGACTTTAAATAGCCATAATACTAATGATGATAATGATGATAATGATGTTTAACATCAACACAAATAAAAAAATATTCTTCACTAATAACCTCTCTTGTAATATTGGGATGGCTAATGTGTCCTGAGACATATTTTTAATGCGAGTCATTTCATCACTAAGTGCATGAATGACGAGCATGTAAGTTTTTGCAAAACTCATCTACGAGGTCTTACCCATTGGACTTGCGTCTGTCTAGCAGAAAGTGTTGATGGGGGCCAGGTGATTGTTGATAGCCTTGGTAAAACGAACATAACAAGAGTTATAGAGAGAATCACAAGGGCTTCTTCCGTCACATCTACCTTGCAGTTCAATTATATTTAGCAATAAAAAAATAATCACTAGTGTTTGATTTCTATTTTTAATTTAAATAAGTAGTGTATTTACTCTATTTATCACTAGGATCAAATTTTGTAGTTTTTTTTACATATACACTAATACACGTCAAGTCATTAAGATATTATTTCTCCAGTATAGGATAAAGTTGTCACTGGGGCCGTCCTTAAATTAAAATTACGTAAGATTTTTGGGCGGAGGGGATTAATTTTTGCATACGTTCTCTTACGTAGGAGGAAGAGGAGGTCATAATCCCTCTTACATAATTACATAAGGTTTTTATAAATGTTTATGGTGAGTCAAGATCTATAAAAATTATGTTTTTTTTTTTCAAAATTCTGAAATGTTTCTTTTTCATTCATTGATTAACCCTACTTGTATCACTAATGTTCACTGTTTTATATAAATAGAGTTCTTATCACTCACTTTATTAACAATTTCTAAAAATAACCAAGCGATCAAAATAATCTAGGTTAGCAAAATAATCTAGGTTAGCAAATTTTAAGAGTTACGTAAAATAGATGGGGGTAGGGGTAGAGAAGGAAAATATTATGATCCCTTACGTGGGGTAGGGGGTTATCGAAAATCATGAAAAAAGCCTTGCGTGGTTATTTTAATAACAGCCCCAGTCTTCTCTTAGCTTGCCGATGACGGGAAGGTTGGGGTTCAAATTTCAGAAGTTTTTCCACCTAATATGGATGGATCCAGTCTCCATTCACTAAAATGTGGTTAGCCCAATATTTCCTTTAAAATCTACTTTCCTCATTCAAGTTATAAATATTCAAATAACTCGGACGGGTAGTAAGATGTGGTGCACTTGCCCCCTCAGAGAAAATTATTCGAGGTCTTGTAGGGTTGAATATCTAATCCACGCGGAACTAAAGCAGGTACGTGATAAAAATGCGATTCGGGGATCACTGAATGCACCGACAACCCCTCTCGTTTTAGGGTAGAAGTGTGGGGAACGCGAGTTAAGGGCATTGTAGTTTGCATTTGTCTTTGATAAAATAAGACAAATATTGCTTCTTTAGAAATATATAGTTTAATTTTCTTCACATGGTAATAACAAATCTTATATATATATATATATATATATATATATATATATATATAT
>CABFWO010000561.1:33522-66072 GCA_902155825.1 Timema genevievae
ATATATATATATATATATATATATCATGAGCATAGACGAGAAACGTTTTAAATTGAGATAAAAACTTGTTATTTAATTCTAGGAAACCCTTAAATTATTCAAAAACTGTTGAGGTCACCATGTGAAGAAAATTAAACGCTATGTTTCTATTATAAAGTTATTTGATCTAGTTTGATCAACAAAATGTTTTAATATAAAAACTGCAAAAATACTGTCATCAACTCACATTCCCTATATTCCCACCTTAAGCTAATTTTGAGCAAAGTCGAAAAAAAACCATTTAATCCTGCAAAATTAACTTGGCTAAAAAAAATATTATCTGAGAGCATTAAATGACTTGTTAATTCATTTAATTAATTTAGCAATGTTTCTTACTACCCGTTCGGGTTATACGCTTAGGTACTAATTACACTAATGGATTGGTAAGGTTGAATTTTAGAGGAAGTGAACCCGCATTTGCGTGGAGGTAGAGTGGAAAACCATTTAGGAAAAACCGCCTTCAATTCTCCCAACCAAGATTCGAACCTCGATCTCCCCATCCTCGGTGGTCTAGCTCAACACGACTGGCGCGTTAGCCAACTATGCCACCGAGGCGGGTCATGTTAATGACTTTCATGACCAAAATCTCAATGATTTCTTTCATGAGACTCGTGACTATTAAGTGTGGAAAACCACCCCCCGATGCACCCATCTGAGACTCGAACCACCTGTAAAATTTAATATCCTCGATACATAATACCAAAGCTAGGGTCCCTTTGTTCAATTTGAAAACCGTTGTCAAAATGTGGGTGATAGACATGTCCGGAAGGAAATCTTGTTTTTGGAACCGTCTTTCCAAACATAAGAGGCCCTCCCCCATTCCAACAACCCTCTTCACCAAGAGGGATGCTTCTTGGACCTCTCAGAGCCAATGTGGTCACACAATGGTCAACCTCTGCTACCTGTGTGTTCTCCTAATCACACCCGGACATTTATTGACCCAGGAAGTACAAAAGATAGAAAAGATATAGAGTATAAAAAGAGAACGTAAGTTGATACTACTGAGAATAAGTCTTGACCATCACATTTGTTTAGAAATACACTGAAAAGAAACACTCATCATATTATAATCCTTAATTACCCATTCAGGAAAGGTACCATTGTTCTGACGCGATGTTTTCTTCTCTAAGGAGATTAACGAGACTCTTTTGCAAAGTGTATGTATTTCTTAATAGGTGATGTTTTATTAAATAGAACGTTTGTATAAAAATATAGAATAAAGGATCGCAGTAATATGTCTAAAAAAAATATCAAGGTGTAAGGGAAAATATGTGATTTAATAACGTACTTTGTAATAGTGAATTGCACTGGAATTAATGCTACAAATTATTACACAGCTGTGTGTGTTGAGCTAGGTCAGAAACATTTGTAAACTACACGAAGGGCCAGGTAGGGATAAAATTTCATTTCTTGCTCTCCCGGATTAGTAAGGTCGGAGTTTCAACATACACCGATTATAAACGTGGTGCTTTCATAACGAACGATATTAGCATTAATATTTTTACACCTTACAATTACCGTGTCAAAGAGATTACCTTACCTTTTGTCCTATTTAGAGCAGCTCGGGTTTAGAATATATAACGTACCACTGCTACCATTTTAAAAAGGTTTTATATGAATGACGTAAACATCGATTTGTGCTCAGGTTTCAGTGCATTGACCACCCCTGTGGTCTAATGGTCAGAGTTCTTGACCACAAATTCTGAGGTACCAGGTTCAATCAGGTTTTTCTGTGAAGTGATGGGTCTGGAACAAGGTCAAACTCAGCTTCGTGATACCAAATGAGATACTTGAATGAAGAAGTAGCAGCTCCGGTCTAAAAAACTGAGATTAACTGCCGGGAGGAGGGGTATCTTTGCTGACCACTGCATGACACCCTCTATCTGCAGAAGCTCGCACTATCTTCGCGCAGCAGATGGCGGCCACTCGGATCGATATAACTCGATTGCAGAGTGACGCCATGGAGTTATTTTGTTTTCAGATCACCTTTATCAAAAATGTTAATAGATCTTTAAATATATTTCATAATGATTTAATTGAAATTTAGCCAATGTATTTTTTTAATATCATGGTTTCGTAGTAGATGTTTATCATCAATATGTTTGAATTAAAATTTAATTGGAAGAAACAGATTGCTAGCACTGTATTTAATTAAATTGATTAATAAAAATAAATTGAATTATATTAGCGTATTTTGAAAGCAAACCCTTTGCTAGCTAGTCCTAATTATGAGGGAAAAAAAGATTAAGTTAAGTATCTTAACTTAGGTCAGGGACAACAAGTGGATACTTACCAGGTAATATAATAAGTAGTTTGAAGTCTATTTTAATGAGGAAGCACCAGATTTTAATTAACCAGAAGTAATAAGTGCACGGCCAATAATACACAGCATTATTCATAGGAAAATAAATGTAACTACTAATTAGTTATATTTCTCTTTACAACTAATATTATAATTTAAGAGGGGCTACCTAAAGAACCTCGTTTCATGACATATATAACAAAGTATAATTTTCCAGATTATTTGCTTGGAAACAACGAAATTAGGATGAGCGAATTTCTTTTTACTTATTCATTTCAAAATATTTATTTTTTAATTTTATTGTATTCTTTTAAATAAGATACAACTAATTCACTCATCTAAATAAAGGATACAGAAACCCACATTGTTACACGCCTGATTCGAGTTGGCTTAACTTCCCGTCCCAGCTATCAGAATTATAACCACGCTAATTGAGTAGGATTGAGTAAGGTAAGAAATGTGCACGTATTTGTGTGGCAGAAAATTGATAAACCATTTAGGAGAAAACACCCTTAGTATACCCACCGGGATTAAAACTTCGATCTGTTAATTTGCCGGAAAACCAAACTGGGCAAACAGACGTTTAGACAGTGTGCCCACTGATACGTATCTGTTTGTACTAAACCACGCGTCAACCAAAGGGGAGATGGGCCTCTTAAGAGGACGTTTAAGTCTCAGAATAACATTTAGAATATTTCTTGAAATAATGTGTTTGTTAAAATAAAATACTTAAACCATGCAATCGTATTATTATTAGACCTATATATGAGTCTAGGACCGTAATAAAGCAAATAAAAAGTTAATAATTTTTCTTTTGCAGAAAATTGAGTTTTATAAGAAGTAATGTTATCATATTACTATCGTTTTAAAAATATGAGATATTACTACAGCAATTAAATCCAAACTATCGGTATTGGTGTGCGTTACTAGTTTTTTATAATACATCTCAAATTGATTTTAATTAAAATCAAATTTTACAATGAAGCTCATCACCGAAACTTGATTTCAAATGAAAAGCGAAAGTAGTTCTGAAAAATTATTAATCTTTGGTCCCACCACTAGACTACTAATAACATGGGGGTAGTGCGAATGGGGTGCATGTTTTCAGTGCGTATAATAGCGATGACCTTGTTGACCCCAGGCCTGACCATCCCGAGACTTGAGGCAGGGTAGGGTGGTTGTGAGGGTCCCGGAGGGAGGATGGCCTGGTCTGGGGTCTGTTCCCACGGTCAGTCCTGGGGGGCCCCTTCTTCCCACCCCAGGGTGCAGGTCGAGTGTTAGGGTACATTCACAGCCCTCACCCACAAACATCAACTTCCTGAAGGGGGGAAAAAAATAGGTAATATTTTTAGGTGGGTCATTCTTTATTTGAGCTGTAGCATCCTTCCCCCCTCCCAATTAATTTTTTCAGAACATACAAACTAAGATTTTAAAAGTAGGCCTTATATTTCCCACCGGTATTACGCTTGTTCTTCTAACAAATTATTAATAATAATAATAATAATAGCACCGCGTCTTACTACCCGTTAGGGTTATACGCACTTACGCTAATGTATAATGGTAGGGTGATTGTGAGATGAAATGGAGAGCATACAGTCTAACGTTGAATCCGAACCACGGTGGAGGCCTGGCATTCCACATATTCACAAATTGTGATTAATACACGTCTTGTCAGAGGTGAAGGAAGGGTTTGGCAATCAGATAAATCCGTGCTAGGACCGAAGATTGAACCCCGCACCCCCAGCACAGATGTTCGAAACCTTATCCCTAGACCTCCAGGTCACCTTCTTTTAACATAGTTATCCCCATATCTTTGTCTAAAAGTGGTTGGAGGGAAGTACCACCAAGCTAGGAAATCTGATTCAATTCCAAGTGGTTATAGTGAAAATCTATTTATGCCTACATTTTGTGTAAGAATTTGTCCTATATATTTAGTAAATATACATATAGGCACTGGAGCTTGGTGTATGGCATTTTATTCACTGTACTAGGTTCAGCTAATTTGTAAGCGATGTGCTGATACGAGTATAATATATGTTAAATCAGGGTGTCCAGTGACCTGGAAAACCTGTAAAATAGGGAAGAGTCAGGGGATTTACTTGGTCAGAGAAAAATCATGGAAAAATCGGGGAATTTGATCAAATTTCTGGAATTTTCACAAAAATTCGCTTTAAAAAAATACAAAACTTTTATTTACAAAAGTCAAAATAATAATAAAAAAAATCCAATTAATACACACCACATATATCTTTTAACACAGTTGAGCATACTTATGTTAATTATCAAAGCCAACAGGTTATTTTGATGTCTTTTCACCCATCTACCAAGCGTCAATTCCGTCATAGGAAGAACAAACTGATAAGGAATGTGTCTCACAACAATTCAAAATTGTACAGGTGTGAATAAATATTGTAATGTATCAGTATGAGCTCACTGAAATATAACTTAGAACGTACTACTCCATAGCCCATAGCCTTAGTCTGATACCCTTTAACCCCTTAATACAGTGACACAATCTCAGACTGTGTAGGCCCTTTGTATATAAACATATTATTACATCAGGCTAAAATCTTAATAAAATAATGATTGTAATTTATAATGACTGAAAAAATTGGTAAATTGGCTCTGGAAAACCTGGAAAAGTCAGGGAATTTAAAAGTACCATTTGGATGGATATCCTGTAAATACTACAAGTAAAAAAACCAGAATGACTGTTTTGTCTTACGCTCTCGTGCTTGCGAGCTGGATGAAACTTGGAAATACCTTCGCGTTCATCTGACATAAGAATGTGAAGCCACTTCATTTATAACTCCTTCCCACGTCACTCGGGATCTAACCAAGGTCTTCTAAGAAAGAATCATACATTGCCCGCCTGGTCCTCTTTGCCAATCACATGATTTTTTACCGTGGAATTGTTGCCTATAGTTATTAGTCAGCCGTTTGATTAATTAAATATTAATTGAATTTAAAATATAACGAATCCAACTAAAGGCAAAAACAAAATTTTTGGCTTAATATAAGTAACATGTATCTTCATGATTACGTTTATTAGGTACGTACTTGATAGATTATTTATTGAAACGTTTAACACAAGGATTACTAACAACTTTATATAAAATAGTAAGGATGAGCAGAAAATTTAAGAGAAAATGCACCACTGTTTTCCTGGGGAAATGGTAAAACTACAGTTAAATTTTTATTGAGAATAGTATAATCAATGCATGTGACTGGGATTTGAACCAAATCAAATTCCGACCTCCAGGGTCAGTGAGGAGTATGAGCTGCTACATCAGTCCTGCAAGTATATATATGAATTTGAGAATTTTTTGCGGATAAAAATATGTTTTATGACCTAAATTAGTTAGGCGTATATTAAGTTACACTTCCATTGGAAAATATAATTTAGACGAACAAATTTCCTTTTAATTAGTAATGTATTCTAAATACTCTCACAGTTTGGACATTTTTAATTTCTTACTATACTATTCACACAAAAGTTTATCTCTCTCTTCCTCCTCCTCTTTCCACTCTCTATATATATACAAATATAAATAAATTAAGAAACTCCATGTCGTCAACCCGTAAGCGAGCTATACCAATCGAGTGGCTGCCGCATGTTTGTGAAGATAATGCCAACATTTGCGGATAGAGGGTATCATGTGGTCAGCACAACGAGCCCTCCGGCCGTTAATCTCATAATATAACTAATTTTTATTTACACTGTACAGTGTGTCCACTATGTGGGATATATACATATATATTTATATACAAACTCTATTGCTTTAAATACCATTACTAAATGAATAAAGTTAGATTTATCGTTCACGTTACAAAGAAAAAAACTATATCAGTTCACGACTTTCACATTATCTATTCCAGACCTTGCGAAACATAATAAATACACCCACCACTAGCAATCGTGGATTTTAAGTAAATTGGCACGAAGAGGAAACCATTGGCTATATATACTAATAAAAGTATATTTCTATGCACCGGCCCTTGAAACTTGTATTCGGCCTCCTTCGCCAATCAAACAAAGGGGCGGATAAAGGGTCAAACGTATGTGCGTGGAGATAGAACTATTTGGCTCACGTGTTTAAGTGTATTTCTGACATAGAGTCGACGCTGTCGCTGTTTGCTTGTCCACTGCTGAAAGAAGCGAGCTAGGTCTGTCCAGAGTAGTTTAATGACTGCGGGCTACGTCTTGAAAGTTGTTGCTGGAGGCTCTTTATAATCCTGGCTTGCGAGTAGAGGATGCTCGTGCTCATCATAAGGACGTCTTGTCTGCTTGACCACTGCTGAAAGAAGCGAGCTAGGTCTGTCCAGAGTAGTTTAATGACTGCGGGCTACGTCTTGAAAGTTGTCGCTGGAGGCTCTTTATAATCCTGGCTTGCCAGTAGAGGATGCTCGTGCTCATCATAAGGACGTCTTGTCTGCTTGACCACTGCTGAAAGAAGCGAGCTAGGTCTGTCCAGATTAGAGTTGTAGTCTGGTGACTACATACTATACTTGTAAGTTGTAGTTGGATTTACTCTGGCTGGATTTCGAATGGTACTAAAGGTTTTGTTTAGGGTATATGTTCTAGAATTCAATTAGTGAATTTCAAAACACCAGTTTAAAAAAAAAAGACGTACTAGGCTTGCTGTTTAAGGTTTTGTAAGTAGATATATTATAAATGTGATATGGAAGGTACCGCAAATAAATTCACTTTTTTTTTTCAGTTTTTATAGCTGAAAAAAATGTTAGTTTAAAATAAATAAAATCATTTTCTACACATATTAAAATCAATATTTTAAAAATGTTGTCATGGACTTCATCGTGGCATTTGATGATTGATATTTTAAACCTAAGATAAAAAGTTATCATTAAATTATAGGAATTCCATGACAAATATTCAATAAATGCTGATATCTGCTCAGAACCCTGTGTATAAATTGTACAAATCAAAGTTACTTAATCAATTTTTTAATTAATGTGTCCAAAAAAATGCAAAAATACTTAGCCCGCGTTTCCTTCCAACCTACCTTAAGCGTGTTGTTTAGTGTTAGGTTAATTTGCGAATAGGGTGATGATATTTGTGTTTAGAAAGCACGAGTTATATGTTTCAAGAAAACAAAACAAGGCTAGATGTGGTCCTTCCTTTACTTCCTCCCTCGCGTTTATTAAAAAACGAGGGCTGTGTATGCTTGGTTTAGCACACGGCTGGTGGTTGGAGTAAGTAACCCACCTGTTCCAGAGGTCGTGACTGCCACAGACTCTCCTCTCTGTCTTTCATTATTTCTCTCTCTCTCTTTCTCGCTGGTTGGAGGGCATCCTGGTACAGGATGAAGGAGGGGAGGCTGCATGATGCTGCAACTAACACTGTGGACCACTCTGGTATGCAGGGGTGCACAGAACTCTACCCTCGATATCGCACAACAAATTTTGTCTAACCAGCAGAGTTAGTCTATAAATTAGCACCCTTTACCCAACTCGTAAAATTTGAGAGTTTTAACACCGGCCACTCCACGAGGGAGGAATCTTCCCGCACACTCGGAGACTCCGGAAACTCTTTGGAAGAGTGGCGTCTTAATAAGGGTCCTCCCCCGCTCCGGGCAAGTTTTAAGCCCCGAATGAAACTAGAAACTATTTTAAGGGGGGCTTAATTTTTGTGTGTAGCACTGTTTTTATTATTTTTTAATGTAGATTGTATAGTAAGAACACGGTTGGAAAGGCGGATTAAAAAATATAGATAAACTTAAATTTTTGTGGTCAGCAGTGAAAAAAGACGTAACTTGCAAAAATTGACAAAACATATTTACGAGGTGATAGGGTGTGGGAATATAGTTAAGTTAATTTTTAACAATAAGAAAATGTCCCGTGACTAGGGAAGTCTTAAACATATTACTGTAGAGATAAAAAATATTATCTAACTGACAAATGCCTGCTTCGGTGGCCGCATGGTCAAACCGTCACTCTCACATTAGATTAGACTGCCGATGACGGTGAGATCGAGGTTCGAATCCCGGTCGGCTGTAAAGAAGGTTTTTCAAAATAGTTCTCCACGGTCCATCCAAGCAAATGTGGATACACTTATTCAAAACTTGACCTTCCCCATCCCTAACTCACTAGCGTAATTAGTACAACCTGAACCGCTAGTAAAACGTAGTGCTAAAAAAATAGACAAATAAAAGGTTTCTATTTGTATCACGCATTGAAGTCACCGACTCTTCGTTTTAACCACGTTGCTACTATTTCATTTAGTTGGATCGCATTTTGAAGAACCTTAGCTAACGAGCCACTTAATCCACTGTAATGGTGTATTCATACGCCAAGTCATATGTTGTTCAACTGTCATTTTGGAGAGTTGGTGTTAATTTTGACCCCTCTGCATATAAGCCACTTGTGACCGTTTGTCATTATTGGCTTATTTACTTTGGATTCAATGTAACACTGTTTCTGAATAAAACAATAATTGAATTATAAATGCAACACATGGACAAATAAAAATATAAGGATTTAAATACAGCAATGGGGCTGGGACGAGGGGTAAAATTAGGAGTAAGTACACCCACGTTCACGTCAAGGGAGAGTGGGAAACTATTTAGGAAAATAACTCTCAAACCCAGATCTTCTCGTCAACAGCCAACCAGACTATATGAACATGACATTTAGCCCTCAAGCCCACTGGTGTGGGTCTAGATTAAATAAATTGAAGAGTTATCATTTTTAGATCCTAAAACTCTCTGACTGTTAATTATTAAGAAAATTAACGCTTTGACCAGGATTTGAATCTTATCCTCCAGATTTTCGCTCCGACTTGAGTAGGAAATAATTCATGGAAAAACTCTTCAGTCCACCTGGATGGGATTCGTACCCCAAACCTTTCCATCCCCAATAAACCAGACAAGACCAGACTAGCGGCTTGTTTACACATGCCTATTGGTAAGGGTTTGATAAGAAATATATTTAAGGGGGGTGGGGGGTCTCAGCTTATTAACGGCTTAATCCAAGGCGTCAAGCAAAATAGGAAGGTAGTTTAAGGTGGTGCACGCAAAATAATCTGGAAATAGAATGGGGGGAACCAGAGAGATAAATCACATGTGGTAAGCCAATCAAGATTTCAGCTTCGACTTTGTCAGATGTAAGTCCAAACAAATAACATCTTAAACTGTCACTAATAATACCGTTTCTAAATTAAATAGCCATGCTCCTGTGACAAAACATTTTCATTATTTCAAATATTTAGTAAAAGGAATTAAGAATGACAATGGTTTGTTAAGTGGTTGACCCTCTTGTCTTTGACCCGGTAGGTCACGTCTCAATCCAAACAGTTGAACTGAGGGGGAAGGTAGGTTAATTCCACTATAAATCTCACTAGGCAAATGTTTCCTTGGAATATCCTTAAAATTCCCCCTTCTCCTATTCCATGTTTAAGTTAATTAGTGATTGATCATTTTGAAGGTTAATTGGCTTGAGAAACGCCAATGTTCTACAAACTTAGATGACAACTGTTCATGTTTGAGCACTTTTTTTTTTTGCAAAAGCATTTGTGTAAGCACTTTTAAAAACAACGACCCCCCCCATACCTGTATCCTAAGGCTTACAACACTTGAACTCTGTATGACCCCGACATGTTTGCCCATCTTTTTATAAGCCCAAACAGAAAGAGGGAGGGGAGGGGGATTTACTGCTTTTGTCCAGATGTCCAAGAATCATCGCGTGACCACCGTGACTTGTACAGTCGGTTTCGTCAGAGAAGCTTTTTTTTTTCTCTTCGACTGTAAAAAGAAGGTGTATGACCGATGTTATAGTGAGTGCCTCGAGTAGCAATTGTGTTGGGTGAATTCACAAGTAGTTTTTCGTTTTCTTTTCATGAAGAATATTGTGTTTAAAGAACAAAATGGGAAATAAATTATCGTATCGATATTACTTTAAATAGCTCTTAACGAAGGGCAGTAAGAAGATAGGACCTCTCCTAGAGAAAACTCCTTAGAGTCTTTATATTATTTATTTATTTATTCACTTGAGGTATTTAACGTGCACTTTATGAACAAACGGATTATATCAGCACACGATAATTTCTATGAGCGAGAGTGAAAGGGCCCACCAATTTTGCCGGGAAAGGTATTTTCACATACATTCAAGGGTTCTTTTACATGTCACAATTGACATGTGACCAACGGCTTTACTTCCCCTCCGAAGGAAGTTGTGCTAAGGATTTTTATCGTTCAATAGTTTTTATAGCAAGAACATAAAAGAAGTGCGTTTTTGATTGTATCAACAATAAATGTATATAAGCCAGCTATATATATATGACAACTTCTTTTTTTAACATCCCGTCTTGCTGTTCAGGCTATACGCATATGACCTAATTACGCTAATTAATTAAGGTTGAGGAAAGTTGAATTCAGAAGAAGTGTACCCTCATTTGCGTGGCGGGAGGGTGGAAAATAATTTTGTAAGAACTATACTCAATACACCAAACCAGGACTAAAACCTCAATCTCACCTGTCATTGGCAGTCTAGCCTAACATGAGAGCGACGCCTTAGACCATACGAGCACCGAAGCAGGTATTTTACAACTGTTATGGGTATTGCGTCACACTACTCATCTGATAAATCCACATATTTACACCAATGGGGAAGAGGGAAGAGACAAAGAAGGCAAAGTTTATAGGAAATATACCCACATTCACGTAAATTAAGAATTGGAACCAATTAAAGGCATCTCTTACTTGAAGAGGAATAACCTCACACAGGAGTGTTTATGATAAGAATTACAGTAACACAACTCTCAATTAGCTTTGAGGTTTTTTTTGTTGTAGCCATATTAAAGCCATTATTTATCCGAGAAAGGTTAGTTCAATGTTTCTAAACATTTTTAGTTATGTCTCAGAGTTTTGGAACTTCACGTGAAATGTATTTGAAAATGAGCTCATTTATATTTTTTTTTTTAATTGTAAAACCTAACATGTAAGATTTATTATCTTATAGGAACATAGTGATGCCAAGGCTCGCTCCGACCTAGTCGAATCTAATCGAGGTGCGGCAACCATAAAAAATATTCTTTCCGCGTATTTAAATAGAACCACTCACACCTGGGCAAATCGAATTGAATCGAATCCAAGCGAGAGGAAAATAACCATCTGAGGAGAATACTTCGATTCGATAGCGTCGCCAGGCGAGGTTTGTATCACCGGTTATTTCCGGATAGGCCTAAGTTCAAAGAACGTTCGGTAAATCAGTGTGCGGGTATTATTTCCTAGTGAGGCTGTGAAAATGTTCTATTGCTCGCGTGCAGGTGTTCAAATTTGTTTTGTTTGTAAAGTGAAGCCGCAATGAAACTAATTACTGCAGTCCAAAGCTACAGACTTACGATAGCTATGACATAAACTATAGCTTTGTTTACACGAGGAAGAATTAATTGGAGGAAATGACACATAAAATTACTTGCATTTATTTGAATCTTACAGTTTATATACAAGCATTTATGTATTTTGTTGCATTGTATCTACTGTTATGTAGTTATAATTGTAAAGGAAACACATAACATTTTGTCTCATATTTATATTCAAAACAACTGCATATTGACTTTTCTCTTCTATTAAATGTGAGTTCAAATACCGCGCTTCGATTTGATTCGCCTAGGTGTGAGCAGTTCTGATTTCCACACTTCACTTCGACTCGATTCGCCTAGGTGGAGGCATACCTTTACATCTCGATTTTGGCTTGAACCATATTTTAAATAGCTAACCACTTCTTAAATAACACTAGACGGTATTTTTGAACCTTTGCGATACACTCTAATGCGAGTGATGCCTTAGACCGTTGACCACTGATGTGAGTATCTTGCTACTTTTTAGATTGATATTATTTGTCACAAGTGAGCACTACATAATACAGCTTGACCTTTGAGTACATGAAAATATATTCAAAACATGGTTGAGCTGCTAGAGTAAGTTCTTTCCATGACGACCCGATTTATTAGCCTGATTTTTCAACACTTAAAAGATTTAATTTTGGTCCAACACAGATTTGAATTTTAAGCCCATCTTTTCGGTGGCCGCGTGGTGTAAGGCGTCACTCTCGCAATATACCAAACTGCTGATGATGGGTAGATCAGGGTTCGAATTCCGGTCGAGTGTGCTGCGGCTATTTTATAAATGGTTTCACACTCTTTCACGCAAATACAGTTACACTTCCTCTAAGCCTTCATAACTCCTAACACAATAGAGTAATTAGTACATAGGCGTATAAACCGAAAGGGTAGTAAGACTTGGCGCTAAAAAAATGTTGTGAAACTTTGTGTCATATTAGCTACCAACGACCCGTCATAATCTAGGGGAGAAGGAATTAGGAGGGTGAATTTCTATTAACTGCACCAATATTTACCTAGAGAAGGTAAGAACACTATTATAGAAGCATCTTTCCCAAAACCACTCGCCTGTGTCGGCTGTTCAAATTGCTATACGGTTGAGGATTAACGCAACTATTCTATTTTAAAATACTTCATTTGAATAATACCCACTCTTGATTTATTAAAACAAACAAAAAAACCACAACCTATTTAGTTTTCAAATAATGATAACTATCCGAGTCCCCATTTTCTTGAGTGCCAGGTTGTACTGGTGGAGTACATTAAACAAGTTCCCAGGATGCCACAGCGACAACAACAGCAGTCGTATACAGCAGTGATATAGCAGCGGGGTAATCTGAATAATTAACATCATTAGCTACCGTCCTGCACATACTAACCAGCGTGGAGATGGGCACAAAAAAAACCTCCCGACTATATCGTCCGCAATAATAACATTATACCCCTTCACATCCGGACCTTGAACAGTGAGGTGGTTTCTGAATGTATAGTACCATTATCCGATAAACAGGAGAAAATAGAACATTGCCAGCGTGCTTGACTATGACCTTGTAAGGCAGTGTTTCAAATCCTGGATGGGTGAACTTGGGGTGGTTTTCCTTATTACTGATTTTTTTTAAATCCTAACTAAACAAATGTCAAATACGTTTTCTTAACACTCACCTTCCTTCTATTTTCTTAGTGCAAGTGACTTACAGGCAGTACGAATAAAAATAAAATAATAATAATAATAATAAAATCCCTTTATCATAGGAGAAAAACTAGTGTGATGATTGTGTTAATCTGAATGTCACAAGTATTTTTAAACTGCATTTATAACTAAATAAATAATACCGACTTTATTTAAAGGATAAGAATTAGAAATGTGACTTAGAGCCAATGCAGCAACATTAGTGTAGGTAGACCAATAACGGGACCATAACACAGTTGGCAGTAGTGGATAGGGATATAAAATTTCTGTTTTCGATTTATTTCAATTTGGTTTTTGTAATTGAATATTGTATAAACATAAAAAAAAAGATGATTTACTTGAACGGAAAATATTTTATTTATATATAATGAAATAATTTGATTTAATATTTTTTATTAAATTACAGTATCATGTCCAAAATTATCTCTTATTGCTTAATATGTGTATAACTTTACCACAAAAAACGGGTTGACAGGTTGAAATGCTACGCAAATCTAAAGTAAACCACCCAACCACTGCTGTCAGTGTCTTCCACACAGAATTATAAATTATAGCTGGTTTTTTTTATAAAGGTTATTGATGACTTTCTGTAATGTGGTATGAATGCGAATGCTAATTAAAAGGAAACAAGCCAACATTGGTCTAATAAGAATCTGGAAAAACACGTTCGTGGTAAAACCACGGTCATTGCGCCAGAATGGAATTTGAACTCAAGTACCAATATTACGGTTCAAAGGTCGGACATGCCAGACAAACCCGCTGGTGTAGATCAAATTCTACAAATACCTATGTTATGGCACCTGTTATAAAAAATCGTATATTTTAGTTGAGTACCGGTGAAATAAAATATAGTGTTGTAAACAAAAGACCAAATAGGCCTATTAAAATAAAAATTTCAAAGAAATATAGTTTGATCCGTAGATTTCAACTATTCAAATTTTGATAAAACGTTTTTAAAAACAGGTTTAAAAAAAGGCTAATGAGATGCAGTATTTTAATATGAGTAAAATAAGCTACACAGCTTATTTAAATGTGTATACTTTAATTAATAGAAGTTGTTCTTAATTAAAAGTGTAATTTTTTGCACGCCATGGGGTCACATGGTATTCACTTCCTGGGCACGGCTCCAAGTAGTGAGTATATAAGTGTACACTTAAGCACAGGGAAACTCTAAATCTCAAAATATGTCAAAGCCTTCTTTTAAAATATATTTTTCTAAATTTAAGAAAGGTAAAATCTAAATCATTAAGAAAATGGCAGATTATTTAAATTTTGACGTGAATACGTCTTTAAATTTGCTACCATACGGGGGAAATCCAAAAAACCTAATGATAACAAAATCGGGGGATTCAGTTTGGTGTTGTAGTTTCGAATCTTTCCTCTACATCCAAAATTAAATTATACCACTGGGTAGCTAAAGGATCAAAGAATTCATTACGATAAGCGAGAACAGTGACGCATCACGCGCGGTGGAGGGGGAATCGCCGCCGTTTTGAGGTTATTTTGCTGCGTATTGAGATTTGCAATTAGTATAACTTTTGACTCGGAGAAGCTACGATGTTCCTTTAAGTTTTAATCGTCAGCTGTCGTCAAAATCTATCTATTGTATATAAAGTTATATTGTAACAACCCGTTACATAAACGTATTCACGTACAACACACGGCCGTGTCTATGACACAGCCAAACCCCATTTTTTTTACAGTGCTTTTAAAGTCTTGATTGCCGATAAAGAGTTTCTGGTTATCTTTGTCCGAACTGTACTTTATAATATAATATATGAAGACACGCGTGTAATGTTAATGTCACCATATTATGTTAAAAAACACAATAACGTGTGGTTCTCTACGCAAAACGAAGCTGTTTAAGAATCTCACAAGGAAGTTAACAATATTAAATTACTTTTAATTACTTCATAATTGTTACTTGCCCGTTACGTAATGAGTTTCTTTCATGAGCTAACTATCCTTTTTTTTTTCTAAACCACTAAAGGCTTGTTTAAGAATATATTAATTAATTTTTTTTTAAATTTTAATTTGCGTGTTCCCTTCAGAGTTCAGCAAGTATGAAAAACACGTGACACTAGTTGTCACTCAAGTGTCTTTGACCTTTATTTTTATTATCTCTTATTGTTTTGATTGTTTATTTTGTGATGGTTTGCTTGATGTCTAGCTCTACATATATAAGTTTCAAGGTTACAAATTACGGTTCCCCCAAAATATCGATCACTGTAGTTGAAACTTCATCATTTTCATCTAAACCTTAAAGCACAACTGGTCCAACAGCTTTCAATAAAAATAAAATTGTGCTACCAAGGTAAAATAAAAAAAAATCTTTCTCAAAAATCATATTTAAAAAATTGTGTTTGGTACACAAATTAAAAAAATTTATTAATAAGACACAACTCCTCACACACTCACATATTGTTTATTATAGCTTCAAACAAAATATTGGTTTTCAGTAAAAACTACCCTTAAGTAAATTTCCTCATAAAAACATAAAAAAAATTGTTCAAATATTTTTAATAAATTTAAAATTTTCAAAAATATGGTATCTGTAAACAACCCTAACATTATTTGTAATTTGTAAAAATAAAAAACTTATTCTTATTTATCATGACAAACTATAATCAAATAAACAATTTTGAACCAATCTTCAAGGTTGATTTCAATTTTTTTTAATACAGTGTTATTTGGGAGGTCATTCCTTCCTCATATATCCATTTTTAACAAAATCGTTAGAGATACTTTAGAAATACTTGTAATTAAAAAAAAAATCTTTCATCAGTAAGCTTCCCTTAATATGAGGTCTAGGTTCAAAACAAAAATTCCAGTGGTTTAGGCCTATAAAATATAAATATCAAGTTTGAACAAAGTCCATCAAATTGTTTTTGATCCATAGACAGAGAAAAGGACAGAATTGTCAAATCCAATTTTTGGGTTCAGATACACATATCATCATAATCTTGAGATTGAAAATTGTTACGAAAACAAAACTTTCTTTGGATATAAAAAAGTAGTTTTTTTTTTCAAAAATCATTCATTGTTAAACTAGATACGATAAATAAAGGTTTATAATACAAAAATAGATGTATTTATAACACAAAAACTTATTTTGACCTCGGTGATCTTAGGGTAATGTGCTCACCTCAGGACCCGATGTTCGTGGGTTCAAACCCAGCCAGGGTAGATGGATTTTTTCTTGAGCGATAAAAATCCGTAGCACAACTTCCTCCGTAAGGAAAGTAAAGCCGTCAGCCAATTCATTGTCGATTGTGGTAGTTCAAAATTTGAAAAATAAGTCATCACTCATAAAAGAGTTCCTACCCCAAAAACCAGTATAAGTACAGTCTCATTTGTCATGTTTCCCATATATCTCTTTGGAACCAAATAATTAGTCATTCTTAAAATATTTCAAATTTTTGAAAACTCAGTAATTTGTTAACTTTCCCTAAATGAAATTGTATATATTAAAAAAACAAGTGTAATTTTTTCATGTCAAATAGTCCCAAGATACTCATTTGGAACCGGATCGTTAGAGTCATTTTAAAATATTTCAAGATTTTAAAAATCTGTCATTAGTTAACGACCTATAAACTAATTTTTACTCCAAGAACAAGAATAATGGGTTATTTTTCATGTAAAACACTCCCAAGATACCCATTTAAAAACAACTCGTTTAAGCAATTTTTTAAATATTTAAATTTTTTGAAAAATTAGTCATCAATATGCAATAAGCATACAATGTTATTTTGTCTCTACGTAAAGTCTGTTCACCGTGGGAATTGTTTTCTGAAAGGCCTTTTTCTCTACCAGAAATCTATTATATAGTAGGATATTGGTAGTAAAAAAGACCTTTCAGAGAGTAATTCCTACCGTGAATGGAGTATATCTACGCGTGTATCTAGCGAGTGAAAGTGTGCCTAACAGCACCAGCTTCACATCCTTAGAGTATTTGGAGGTCCCCTCTTCTGAGTCAAAGACGCGCAGTCAGCCATATTTAAAAAAAAGTTTTGTTTTCCCCCGATAGCTAGGCTATTCTTATAAACCAAGCGACGCCTTCCTGATTAGTTCCCAGATATCAAGGTAGCATAAGAACCGGCACCTTGTGACGTGTCGACACCTCATTGGCCTCTTCCCCCACGAAGATATCACGCCATTTGTCGACGCATAAGCCGTCGGGGGTTGACATATTTACACTCTACTCATGAGGTATTTGGCACACAGTGATTACTTGTTGACCTTTTGTTGTCATCTTGTTTTGAATGAACTTTTTTTTGTTTAGGTCTAATTCAATGCATGCAACTTACGTAACTAAGACATGTCAAAAATAATACGATGACATATTTATTCTACTGGTTTTTTTTAATGCATGTCACTTGTGGGTTTTTTTTTCACTACGCAAATATGTAAGCACTATTATTTACACACGGAACCTGGTGGGCTACAAAAATTGCTTACTAGCACACGGATAAGGTGCCAGCCAGCCCCTGGTTTGCTTGGGAAGTGGTAATCGTGGTTGTAATACCAATCAGATGCACCGATGGACTTTACCTTAAATGATTTTCCACGTTGTAACCATGCAAATGTGGGTAGAGTTCCTCTAAAACCCTCCCTTCCTCATTTCTACTACATTAATTTATGTGAAGAGCCCGGACGGATATTTGAACTTGGTGAACCAAAAAAATACCTTATATAGTCTATATATTAAATTCCAAGGAACAGGATGAATCTTAGAGTAACTGAAACAAAGAGGGAGGATTGGAAGTCATATAAGAGACAAAAAGCACATCTCGATAACGTCTGATCAGGATGTAACCTCGGCCTTCCAAGTCAAGGTCAGGTGTTCTAACCGCTCTTGTTGACACTTCTATTGTAGTTGAGACATAGCTGTGACTTTATGATCCGAATCTACTTTATAACTTTAATGGTGATAATTAATTATAAAGGGGTCGAGTCTAATCCGAATCTTAAATTTTCTTTCGTAGCTCGAATCCAAATTCGAATCCTCGACTCTTTAAAAATGTACATACAATTAGTAAAAGTGAAAATATTTTAAACAAAAGTTGTTTAAAGTTTGCTGTAACTGGAAAATGATATTAAAAAAAAAGTCATAAACAACAAAGATAAAACTTTTTTTAGTAAATTAATTATAACGTATTAATACAATTTGGTCCTTTTTTGTGATTTTGTTATTTTACCAACTACACAATTCTATATAATTCCTTTTACCAATTTATTGCTTGAAATTGTTTTATAAAGCCAAGGTCTTCATAATTATTTTATTCAAGATACCTTTTTTGAGATTCGAATCTCTCAAATACCATAGGATTCAGAGGATTTAATCGACCCATCTCTAATACTAATACATTTGAATGCACTCATTCCATGGGTATTGTCACTTAAAAGGTATAACACTCTTTTAATAATAATTAGTGCTTGGAATTTTAAACAAAGTAATTAAATTGCTATCACTATTAATAATACGCGATATATATCGATAATTACCTACTTATTCCCAAATTAAACATACAAACACGCGTCGAGAACAAATAGTTAAATCGTGCATTTGATGATTACAGAAACTTAAGTGCTCGCTTCACTATGTCATTGATCACTATCAATACGAAACCTAACGCATTCATATTCAATCATAGAAGAATGCCTTGACTCTTGTTGTCTCGTAAAAGTATCTAACACTTTTAAATAATGATTTTATTTATTTTAATTTAAGTGTAATTTATTAAAAGTGTATTGCTTCCCCCTCCACCTTTTTACTTCCCTACAAAACTATTGTATATGTGATAATTCGTTATCGAAGTTTTATTTAGTGTTAATTTTATAAATTTGATTCGTTTCTTTTAACTTAAAATGTACGCAATCTTATAATTTTTAAAAGAAGAAATAAGGCTCACACAAGATACAGCTCCATTAATATTTGAGAGGGTGGAGATTATTTTAGCTACCCCTGGTGGAAGGGATGGCGAATAAAAGCGATTCTTGGTCAGAAAGAAGGAAGATATAGGAGAGAGAAATAGTTGGAAGTGACGGAGACAAATTTGGTCATCAAGGGGTGAATGGAAGGTTTTTTTAAAATTACCCCGCCTTAACGTTGCCTTTCCGATACTTGCTATAGTATGATTTTGGTAGGTGGAGCAGTAGAAGTTAGTTAATAAAGTTAATGAAACAACTTTAATATATTCATACATAAAGTCATGTTTTCTGCAGCTGTATCTTTTGATAGAAATTATCAATACCTATAAAATAACACAAATAATAAAGTAAAATGTTGTCAATGTTGGCTGCAAAGAAATATGTTTAAATTTTCTCAACTGTTCTTCCAACCAAAATCAGGATTTATACTTTATGCTCTTATTTATCAACTGGTGCAAATCTTATAACTCTCCGATAAATTTAATAAACAGCTAAAAAATGACACGTGGACACGGGATTAAAACCGAGATCTTGGAACTAGTATTTTTTTTTCAGTGTAGTATATTCAAATGTAGGCTGACCTCTTGGTATAGTGGTCAGCATTCCTGGTTCTTAACCTAGAAGTCTCGGGCTCGATTCCCGGTGGTACTATATTTTTCTTGAAGGAGAACTGTTCCTATAGTCTCCATGGTCTGATTAGTTAGGCTTAAGCTATGTTTAATACTTCTACTGGCACTACACAACCATCATTATCATCATCACATCTGACTGGGATTAACTAACCGCACCTACATGGTGACCCAACCTCAGAAGACGGTTAGATATCCGCCACTGCCTGTAGAAATCCAGGAATGTTTGCCCGACCAACCCTGGTGGAATACACCAAATATATATGGTAGTTGGTGAATCAATGTTAATTTCAACGTATCGTATAGAGGTGTAGTTTTTAACTGTAGACTATTCAATAACTTTCATTTATATTAATTAATTGTTATTTGGAAGAGCAAAAAAAGACGTTATTATATTTACTCGAAGAAGTTTTCATATTAGGTTTACCTTAAAAAGAAAGTTAACAGCGCAAGCACGGTTATTAAAAATGACCTTGCATATAAAACTGTTGACGTAACCTTAGTCACGGCTTAAACTTATTAGATAAGTGCCTTCTTAAATGCCTTTCTTCTACCACTTCGGAACAGCATTTCTAACAATAAAAATCCACGAAATGGCTGTAAATTGTAGGACAACTGTGATGGATTCTAATCTCTACTCTCATTTATACTAACGGTAACCGCTACTAGGTGCGCAGCGGGCAAAGTTATAGTGTGATTTTGGTAGGAAGAACGGTAGAAGTTAGTTACTAAAGTTACTAAAACAATTTTAATATATTTATGCATCAAGTCATGTCATCTGGAACTGTCACTTTTGATAGATAATATCAATATCTATAGAATGACATAAATAATAAAGTAAAATGTTATTTGTGATGGCCGCAAATAAATATGTTGGAATTTTCTCTGCTGTTCTTCCAACCAAAATACGGGGTTATAGTTTACCTGCAAATGATGAATCTCACGATAAAGTATTTTTACATTGAATTTTGTACAAGCTTGTGATATTTTGTGTAAAATAATACTATCTACAGAGAGATATCTATTTATATCTACTAAGAACTAGTAAGCTATGCTACGTGCAATGTAACATCATGGCCTTGGCCACAAGCATTATTGTTGATGCAGTGTGATTCTGACGTAGCCCAGACAACTTTGAGAGACTTCGGTTAGAATATTTGTGGTGTTTAAAATGTGGTATCCACATGTTAGTTATGATCATAGTGGCGTACACTCACCGGGGTTTGAACACCGGTGAGCTATACCCGACGAGACTGGCGCCATAATTTATGTTTCCGCAATCGCATTTATTTATTAAACTGAAATTAAAATAAAGTATGGCTGATTGTCATAATAAATATTCAATTAACTAATATGTACAGGATGTTCGGAAACTCATCGCCCAAACTGCACATATAGCTTGTTTGAACCAAAAGTAATATACAATCCCTGTACGCCTACATCCGGAAAACTATGCTAATACCATTAAATTGTGTTCAAAGTTTCGGCGTATAGCACCAGGAAATCAAAGATGTCAAGCATGCGTGTACAACAAGTTGCATAGGTGTTAGGCGCGTGTCACTGCACATGTAATAATGGCAAGCACTTTCTATGATGTAGGACCGTTAATGATGACCCTCAGAACGAATTCACATTTCTATATGGACTGGTGTGTTGTTTACTATTAATTGTGGTATGTTCTGCTGCCGTGCTCCAAGATGTTGAATTGTGTAGTGCCACGCGCCTAACTCCTATGCAACCTGTTATACACGCATGCTTGAATAGCTGTGCTCTCCCTGCGCTGTACGCTGAAACTTTGAACACAATTTAGTGGTATAAGAACAGTTTTCCGGATGTAAATGTACAGGCATTTTGTATTAATCTTGGTCCAAACAAACTATATGTGCAGTTTGGGCTATGAGTTTCTAGACACCCTATATAGATGTGTGTGTTTAAAAAAATGACACCTATGGCTAAGCGCGTCTATGCTCTACCACTGAAATATCCAATTGAATCGTCGCATCTCCATAATTATACATCGCTCAGAGTTTAAGCTGTAGCTTATGATGGACGTGTGAGATCGTAGACTACTTGATAGTATGTCCCGGGTCCGATTCCCATGACTAGGTGTCATTTTTCAACATATATTTTAATTAATGTTTATTTAATCCATTCAGTAAATGTAGGCCTATCTATACGATGGGGTTATTTGAGTTGATTGACCATCGATTATATTATTCTCATTGAAGTTAACATATTTTAGCTACTTCATAGGTCTACAACTATATACCTACTCGTATAATAGGCTTAATTTACTAATTTTTACTATTTTTTATTTAATGTTTTATCAGTTCTACTGCACGTTAGGCATGCTCAATTAAAGTCAAGCTCGTCTAGTTTGTTGTTTACGAAGATGTCAGGGTTCGAATCTTGACCGACTGTTATGCTAGTATAATTCCTAAATTTTTCAGTTTAATATCCGAGAAAATCAAGTTACATTTCCTCTATATTTTACCTACCATATTGAGAGCGAACAATCGCACGCGTGCGATGAGACCCTATAAAAGACACTTCATTGAAGTTCTTTAGTCAATTTCCTCGCTAATAATAAATTTTGTTTTTCAAACAGTTTTAAATTCTTCGCCGTGTAAGTATTCATTCGCCCCCTGACTCCAAGGTGCGTTGTCTTGTTTGATTTATTACGCCGGACACGGTCTGCTAAACTCCGTGGAGGAAGCTATAAAAATATTTCATTACCAACTAAACAAACCAAACATTCTTCCTCCCCCAAGTTAGATAGAACCTTTTAAAAAAACTCTTTTTACGAGTTATTTATAGAGTGGTAGCTTTTTAAAAAAAATTCTACGTCTATTATTTTTACATCTCTCTTAATTAACGACGCTTCTATTGGTTATTTTAAAATCCATTGAGTTGCGTATTCGGTTTACTTAGGACTGTTATTAATGTGTCATTTTTTTAAATTAGTTAGTTAAATAAGGTTTATTAACGACTTAGTCTAAGGAGATTTAGGATAAGGAAAGCGTAGAGAAAATGCTCTCACATTTGCGGGGGTAAGGGAGAGTTTGCCAAAGTGAAAATTACATGTGGAAAATGTATATATATATATATAACTTGAACTAAAAATTCCATTCATCATTGAAATAATTTGGTTGGAATCTTGTGGAGTGGATGATACATATCACGTGCTATGAAAGTAGGTGAGGTACTAGTGACTCGGAATTTGCTAGTAATTGCAGTCCAAGCTGTTAAGATGAAAAGAAAATATTCGTAACAAACCATATAGATCGTATTCGAGCAATCAATGATAATGAATGATTTACATTTGTTTGTAAGCTGTATTCTGTTGTATGTGTGTTTAGAAAATGAACGTTAAATATACCACTTAAAAACTTACAAGTTATCAAGGTTTTTCTAATTGAATATTTGTTTACGCTCAAATGCCAGAACAAATTATCAAAAACTTAACCAACTATTTAATTAACTATCCATGGTGAGATTTTTTTTTTCAAAATATACTAGAAATCACCTGCAAAAAATTATGAAATATTTCTTTGTGATAAAATATACTCCCGAACGGAATTAAACCGGTTGAGCACTTATACATTTATTTTGAAGGGGGCATACAATCAAGGCCATAGCCAGAATTAAATCTTGGGGGTTGACACAGCAATTAAAGTAAGTAGAAAATTTGTATCTTATTAGTAGGCCTAGATAATGATTAGAATTGTTTTAAATACAGTACGGCACTCATGTCCGCGGGTAATACGTGCCTAGATCCACCAAGGCTACGTGAAACCGCGGATAGTACCGAAATATTATATAACGTGATATTCAAGGAACATACATAAATACGGTGAAGTTTAGTTGATAAATCATTCACAATAAGAATTATAAACATTAAATAAAATAATAATAAGGTGTACTGTATACCATAGTGTATTGTACACTACAGTGTGCTTACTATTCTCCATTCTTCTTGTTGTGACGATCACTGATGATGATGATGGTGATATGATAGTAACAATGCCCATAGTAGGTGCGTTTGTGATGCTAATAGTAAGGCCGGTTCTCACTTGGCGCGTGGTTTGAAAATTATAACACCATTTTTCTTTGATTAAAAGTAAATAAAATTAGGCAGCGCTAAACCTAGTTCTGGGTAAACCGTGGATACTGAATCAGTGGAAACGGGGGTCTTACTGTATATTATACTTCATCATCGACTCCGTACCATGGTCAAGAACGCTAACGCACTATTCCTTACTGCTTACACTAAACAATTCTGGTAGCTTTCCTAGTTTGAATCCCAGTCAGGTTGAAACTACTTAATACTGACATGATACGAAATTTGGTGTGGTGAGAGTGATTCTGAACTTTTTATGCGGATGACCCCAGATTATTATTAACATTTAGTTTGTGTTACTAACCCCTAAATAATGACAGTACTTGCATAAGATAGAGTTTACATTTACAATGTTGACGTGAACATGGGCCTTAAATAAAAAAAAAAGTGTATCCTGATGAAGTTGCATTTCCATCGAAACATGTAGATTCGGTTCCATTATCCACACAAGTGTCAGGAGCAAGGGAATATTACAAGCTAAGAAAATATTTTTTTCATAATTTAACAGTGTCAAAATAGTCTTTTCAAGGATATCATTTTAACAGTTTATTTTAAATTTTCATATTTTAAAGTATTACCGCAACTTATCCAATAGTTTGTTTTCAGTAATTTGTTATTTTTAGTATCATACCATTGGTTTTATATATTATAACCAATTTTCCAATCTGTTCTAAATATAACATAATCTTCATTTAACTTAATGTTTTCTGTTTGGTTATTATTGTACTTTTATTATTCTACCAATGATATTATACGTTAAATAACATTTTTCAATATGCTATGAATAATTTAATTTTATTTTATGATTTACATAATTTAAACTATTTCATATACACTTTTCCCACCAATTTGATTGGTTTAACAAACCTAATCTAAATATATATTATATTATTAATAACTCACAATAATAAATTTTATTATTGTAAATTATAAAAATATAATATATAATTATAATATATTATTATAGAATATATAATAATTATAAAAATATAATATATAATTATAATATATTATTATAGAATATATAATTATAAATTATATTATTACAACTCAACTAACAATCTATTTTCTAAATTTCTTCTTAAATATTGTATGCTACTTATTCAACATTACTTAGAATGTTTTCTGAAATGTCTTCATATATAGTCTAACAACTACAGGAATGCCCAGGTTCGAATCCCAGCCGGGTGCTCTAATAGGTTTGTCACCGATTGATTTACCAATCTCCCTCCAAGCAAATGTGGGAACATTCCTTATAAAGTCTATCTTATTCATACACTAATATTGAAAATGTGTGGATGGTTAGTAAGACGAGAAGAACGGAAAAAATATTAGAAGCATGAATAATTATACTCTTTTATTTTAACAAAGTATTTTATAAAAGGATCGAACAATTTATTAGAGCTAACAACCTGATATTGGCAAGACAAAAATTCAGAAATGTTTATTCCTAAAAGAATAAAAATAAATCTTTTGACGTCAATGTAATCAAATTTCTGACTATATTTTTGGTCGCGTCACATTAATATGCACACAGGCCAAATGGAATCTCCTTGGAGCAGTCCCCCACACTCACAAATTTGGTTACAAGAACGCTGCTCTATTGTTTTACCCCCCTGAACCCCTTGGAACGTTGTAATATTGCGTAGCACACGGGCGAAGCTTAGTTGGCGAACATTTAAATGCATACCCACGACTTTTTACCCTCGCGGTGAAAGAGTTTTAGCTTCCTGTCTCTTTCTCTCGCACGCACACACGCCGACTAAACTATGCATCGTTAAAAAATAAAAACACCTCGCAAGGTGATATTGCAGCTTACCATCCCGGCTATGATAGATCACAAGATACTTCGACAAGTATTTCGTTTCTGTCAAAATGACGCATTAATCACAGAATAGTTTGATATCCAAGGGGGGCACCTTGGTAAGCGAGAAATTACCACCCTGAATGTTTAGCCCCACCACAATATTTAACACTAGGATCCGTCATTTCAAAATATGGTTCACGCCAAAATAAAGCCAAAAGATTCCAACAAGGGGCTCCTTTTCCTTACAACCCTATATTGATAGTTTTATTAATGGAGGGAAAAAGAAGTGAAAATGTGACATTATCTCATTTTCAACGACTTTTTAAGCAAATGAGACTAGGCTTGATGAAAAATAATTCTTTTTTAATCACGTAACAATAAATTTCAAGATATTTGAGAACTAGAAAGATTTCTCTTTACCTTGAAATAAGGAGTTTCTAGATTTATTTGATCTCTTTCTTATTAATATGGGTGGTTGTAGGGAAAGGATAAAAGGGAGTATAAGCTTAGACAGACCTGAAAAGTAAGTACCCGCTTCGGTGGCTGCATGGTCTAACGCGTTATTCTCACAATATACTATACTACTGTTGACGGGGAGATTGAGGTTTGAATCTCAATCGGATGTATTGAGGGAGGTTTTCCCAAAATGGTTTTCCACTCTCCCTCCACGCAAATACGGGTACAATTCGTATGAATATAGCCTTCCTCATCCTTAAAACAATTAGCGTAATTAGTACATAAGCGTATAGCCCAAACGGGTAGTAATGCGCGGTGTTAAAAAAATGAGAGAAGTAGTTCCAAAAAACGTCACAGATTATTGTATTTTAATCCGTGTGGCCTAACAGCGGTGATACTTTCTCGCTGACCGAGGCAGCCGCCTTAAATATGAACTACGTTCTATTTGACATGAATTAATTTCCTTCCTTTATCTGAACCTACCCAATCCCTTGCATCAAGGTCAGTCATTGAGTCAAATTATCATCATCCAACCCCTCCCGCCCCCAACCCAGGCAAACAAAAATAAATCAAATTATGTAACTTTTCTAGAAATATAAGCTCGCCTTTATTTTTACAACTAGAGTAAATGTCTTTTTTTTTTAGTATATTCTAGTGACAATTGCTGGATACTAATATATCTTAGTTCTACGAGACTTATTTTGTGCTAGTTATATTTAAACTATAATTATTAAAGCTGAACTATTAAATTAAAGAGCTCTAAGCTGAGCATCAATCTTCCTTAATTTGAATAATGTATTCATTACAATCAAATAATTATAATTAACAAACTCTGTTAAAAATACACCTAGAGATCTAAATAATAAAATTAAACGTGTTGTGGTTTTAAAGCAGTAACTAACTTCAGAGCTATGTCTGTTAAAAGTACATACTAAATAAGTTTAAATATAGATCCCACCTCGGTGGCGTAATTAGCTAACGCACTAGTTTCGTGGTGAGCTAGACTGTCGAAGATGGGGAGATTGAGGTTCTAATCTCGGTTGGGTGAACTGGGCTAGTTTTTCCTAAATGGTTCTTGACTCTCCCTCCAAACAAATTTGGGTTCACTTCCTCAAAATTCAACCTTATCAATTCATAGCCCATTAGCGTAATTAGTACTTAAGCGTATAACCCGAACAGGTAGTAATACATGGTGCTAAATTAATTAAGATCCAATACCTTTACTGTACAGAATCAGAATGGTCCGTTATAAGGAAATGTACAATAAACTCGTATTATGGCGGATTAAAAAATATATATAATAACTCCCTCCAGCGCATCTGGTTGGGTTTTAACCTTGGTCTTTCAAGTCAGCATCAGCGGGACAAATAGCTACACCAACCCTGCCAGTACTGGTTACCATTTAGTTCGAGGGGACACGACCATGGTATAGACCTGCCCTAAATTTCAAGAAAATGCATTCGTTTAGGTCGAGGAAATGGGTAAGACGATAACTTATTCAGGGAACCAAGCTAAAAATCGAACCTTGGCCTCCTAAGTCGTAGCCAACACTAGCACACATCTAACTCTCCAGATGTGCCTTTTATTGTCTTTAATTTTATGAGTAAATTCTCTTTTACTCCCGTTGGGACAGAAGTTTATCACTATGTAAAAATAAAGTTTGTTGACATTTTCTAAATTTTGAAATAGCAAGATTGGTCCTTTTATATTTGTATGGTTTTTAAAAATGTAAAAATATTGTGCTAAATATGTGCTGAGGGCATTGGCAATTTCTTGCATAAAGTCTAGGTGTTCACAAAATTATGAATACATCTGAGATTTTTTCTACTCAGGCCCTTTTTTCCCCCACGCTCAGAGTCCTACTAAACTTCCGGGTTATCAGTTATTTACATTTGCATATAACCCGAACGGGTAGTAAGACGCGGTGCTAATAATAATAGTTATTTACATTGATGGTGTCAGTCTCGTATTGTCCGGTTTGGGAAGATTGGGGATCATATCTTAGAAGCATGTATTGAGGTTGTTCCTCCTAAATAATTTCTCACTCCACGTAAATTCAGGGACATTACCTTGGCCTTCATCATCCCAACCTTACTAGTGTAAATAATATGTAGGAGGTAAAAAAAAACCCTCTTCAAAATAATGTTCCAAATTGCCGTAGTTGCTTCAACTAAAATATAAAGTGTGGTGTTTTAGCACGTATTAAAACTTTTTGTAGCGTGTATACTAATGATTGCATCAGTCCAAGGTCAAACCTATTGCCCGGTAACCTGATGTTATTTGTAGTTGGAGAGATTCCGTAGAAATGATAATAGTAACTTGTGGTTTGACGGAATTGAGTAACAAAACACAAAGTTATTATTGTTTACTTTGAAAGTCATAACAAACAGAAAAAAAAATCACTGAGAAGGACTTTGTTGCTTTCAGTTGACATCTTCGTCACATTGTTCTGACGTCTCAAGCTAATGTATTGTTCAATTCCGTCAGATAAATAATTTGAAAGGTCACTATTTAATTTTTTAAAGAAATGAATCTTCAAATACACACCTAAACTTAAAACAAAATTTAAATTAAAACTTAAGGTAAAGCAACTGGAAAAACCATATAGGCCTACAGCAAACAACAGCAAACGAAACAAAATAGGTCCAAATAAGAATACAATTATATAGAATAGTATTATTTAGCTAATATAGAATAAAATCAAACTAGGAATATAAATGCACATTAAAATTTCAGTCCATTTTAGAATAGAAGGCTAGGTTTAGTTATGTTGGGCTAGTTTATAATTCTTAACATATAAGAGGTTGTTTGCTAACAAATTATTTGTTTATTTCGGACCAGCTCTTTTATCTCAAATGACCTTGGAGCAATTTGTGCTCGGGGAATAGTGTACCTTTTTCAAAACCTTATTGATGGTCAAATTTTGGCCGCAGTAAAGGCTTGCCCATTAATAACACTAATATTCTAGTAAACTTTTATCAATATTGACAGCAAAAAAAAAGTATATTTAATAAAAGGCCTTTCTTTTAAAAATTAGACTGTATCTGACTATTATCGTCATAAGACTAAATCATTATCATTTAAAATAGATTTGTTTCAAAGTGTGTAAAAAATAGCTAAACGTTCTGAAATAAATATAGAAGCTCTTGAAAATTTTGGCTACTACTTACACTGCAGAATTAACTATGGACTACAATTTATTTTTACTTATTCATAAAAAACAAATTATTCAACAAAACATAAGTTAGTCAATCAACTTTTAGCACCGATATGAACGTGATATATATTTCACCCTCATTAATTAAAATATAAATCTGATGCTTAGTAAACTCATTTTTAAGTTTTTAGTTGGTTTGGTTGGATATATTATTTTGTAAATGTATAATGCTCACAATGTAAATTGTCAAATTTTTATTTTTTATAATCAAATACATAAATGGAAACCCAAGCCAATATGGTGACTTCTGGATTGCTCTATTATTTTAATGTAAGAACAACCTGACTGTTTAACTGAAACGGTAGCGTCCCTACCAAATGAACTAAAATGCAATCAACTCTTACTCTTGTTAGAGATTCAAATTTTTCAAATTTGGGTACATTTGGTGATAAAACTGTTACACTTCTAAAGAAAGAAAAATTCACACACGTTTATGTTTTAAAGATAGATTATTTAATTATTTGCGACAAGTTTAGCATAAATCCTTTCATTAGCTCAAACGCTATCAGCTACAAGCAGACTCTGATAAACAAACTATATTAACTAATGAATAGAACAAGGGCTAGTGTTTATATGACAAAAAAAATCATGTGATGCAGATCCATAAACCATTTTTAATATCCTTTAATGGCAGTATTTGCTCATTGGTGATTATTTTTTACTAATCTTAAGGTAGAGAGAGATGCAATTAAAAATTAATTACTATTCGCCTAGAACCTGACAAATGATAGAATGGAAAACATACTTAAGTTTGGAATGTAGGGGACGCGAGAAAAGTCAATGTTTTTTGCAATTTTTATAGCAAAACATTTTATTTATTTTTATTACAAAATAAATAACATATTTTTCCAATAGAGGTATAAATTTTCTTCACGTGGTGATATCAACATTTCTTTAATATATGTCATACGCATAAGCATATTAGCATACGTTGATAAACTTTTTAAACAAAAAGAGAAAGTTGTCATCAAATTCTAGGACACCCTTGACAGATAATATTCAAGAAATGTTTATATCACTATGTGAGGAAAATTAAGCCCTTTTTTTCTACTGGAGCAATATTTTATTCCTTTAGGCAAAAAGTGTGTTTTGCTATAAAAACTGCAAAAATATTGGCCTTTTTTTCTCACGTTCCCTTCACTCCCATTCTAAGAGTACCCGGTCCTGGACTGATATGGGCTCAAAATTAAACATGTAGCATACGTACAATATTGTCAGATCGCCATAGGAAGAAATAAAATTCTAGAACGTGTAAATTATTATTTTAATACAGTTTATAGAAAGCCTTATATATTAGTAGTATATTTTTCTCCACGTCTTACAACCTGTTCGGGCTATACACATTTAACTACACTAATGGGGTAGGGATAGGAGCGGTATAATATATTGTAAATGTACCAGCATTTGCGTGGAAGAAGAATGGGAAACCATTTGTGAAAAAATACCATCAATACACCCGAACGAGATTTGAACCTCTATTACCCTGTCATTGGCACAAGCCAGACCAGATGAGCTTGCCATTTAGTCAACGGTAGGGTATACAAAAGTAGACATTAAAAAAAAAGTCAAAATCGGCTTCTATAAGAAGCTCCAAATTGAAATAAATTATTTAACGATGACTACATTTAACAAATTACAATGCTCTAATAGATTTTCAAACTGTCGGATCAGGTTTTTCCATGTCGATCCGGTTATAACTTAGCCTATAGCGATGAAAATATTTGTTGAATTGAGGTAAATAAAATATTCCAGCGTATTACGCAACATAAACTAACATATAATTAATTGTAAGATAGATATGATAATACTTTACGTTATTTTTAATCCATTTCTTGTATCTCGGTGAGTTTCAGCGACATTTTATAGGCGAGTACTTAAAATAGGAAAATAACCATGTCAGTGGAACATAACTGCACTGAAATACCTGTTTTTATGATCATTTTATTACAACGGCAGTGTGCTCAGAATGCTATTCCTAGTGAACAAAGTACAGTAGAGAGGGTCAACGCAAGAGGTCAGCCACTGACCTCGCTCGACAGGGACAAGTAGGGCGCGTGCACACCAGTTCCTTTGGCTGCTAGGATCGGTGTTGTTAGTACACCTGCCCGTGGTTCTAGTCCAGGGGACGCTGGTTTTATTCCTAGTAGTGATGACCAAGGAACAATCCGTTTACTAAAAAGCTTGTAGTATTACTTTGACGGCCTTCAGCTATATAAGCTGTATAGTGGAAACAAGAACGTTAAAATTGGCGCCTCTCAGGGAAAACGAAGTGTACCTACTATTTGAACATGTGTTGAGTTCATCCATACAATTTGTAAATAGCTAGAAGCTAGGGCTGAGTATTCAATAATAGGAGGAGTATTATTCTAGTTAGTCTAGAAAATTTAAGTTACATAAAAAAAAATAGTTTTTTTACCTGCTTTGGTGGCCGCATGGTCTAAGGCAGGGATAGGCAACTGTTTGATTACGATCGACCGGTTGATCTCTTTATGATTTCAGTCGATCACCTAAGAAAATTTCATCGTAATTAAAAGTCGATCTCTGAGTCTTTTAAATCCAGAAATATCTCAAATAGTATTTGAATGTGACCAAAGTAACCTTTATCGGTAATAATAGGCAATGTTTTGATAACATTAAATAGTTTTATATTTATTTATTATATATTTTCTTTAGGGAGGTGGGGACACACGTTTTTGTGGAAAGTTGATTTTAAGGAATAAAGAAAGATAAGACGTATAAAAAATAAATGGTACGGCACACCGCACAGACTTTCTCTCTCTTTCTATAAACTCGTAAGATTTCTGAACGGAATAATGTACATTGTATCATCACCACTCCACATAAGAACACGCATAAAATAATATACAATGATATAGAATCAATGAGAAAAGAGGCGCATCTTTGTCCACCTAAGAACATTTCAAACAGTTTAATGTCTTCCACAAGGGTCAACACTTCGTATTAAAATTTCGATTTCTGGTTAAAATTTTAACATTTTATA
>CABFWO010000561.1:67201-78740 GCA_902155825.1 Timema genevievae
ACAGACAGACAGACAGACGGAAATTCAAAAACCACTTTTTCGGATTCAGGAAGTCATGAAACGTCAAAATTCATCAAAATCTCGAGTTCGATTTTTTTGACGATCACCATACTTTCTCTACCTGTAAGATAGAGAGAAAGTAAAAAGTAGAGTGGAAAAAGTATGAATGATTGCTGAACCTTTGATTAGCTTATAAGTCGATCGGGATTCAAAAATGTTGCCCAGCCCCTGATCTAAGGCGTCACTCTAGCAATGGATTAGACTGCAGATGACAGAGAGATCGGGGTTTGAATCCTGGTTTGGTGTGATTTTTTTACAAAATGGTTTTCTACTCTGCCTCCACGCCAATACGGGTACACTTCCTCTAAACTCAACCTTTCTAATCCCTAACTTTTTAGTGTAAATAGTACAAATGCGTAGAATCTGAACAGGTGGTAAGACGTGATGCTAAATTAATATTTAATATTTAGCACCGCGTCTTACTACCCGTTCGGGTTATACGCTTAAGTACTAATTACTCTAATGGATTAGGAATTGGGGGGTTGAATTTAGAGGAAGTGAACCCGCATTTGCGTGGAAGGAGAGTGGAAAACCATTTAGGAAAAACCACCCCCAGTTCACCCGACCGAGATTCGAACCTCGATCTCCCCGTCCTCGGTGGTTGAGCTCAACACGACTAGCGCGTTAGCCAACTACGCCACCGAGGCGGGTGTGATGCTAAAAAATATATATATATGCATTTTTTTTAAACGTGTTTACCATAAAAAAAACATCCCTTTAATTCATTTGGTCACACGATTTTATTTTCTAATCTCAGCAGAGTTCTATTGTGGGTGCCTTATCCCCAATAGTTTCTCTAGCTCTCTTCACCCCCATATGGGTGCATTTAATTTAAATTTTACCATAATCATATCCAGGGCCTGTTGTCGAGGGGGTCGATTGGTTTTCATAAGGCTCCTTCAATTTAATTTAATTTTAGCACCGCGTCTTACTACCCGTTCGGGTTATACGCTTAAGTACTAATTACACTAATGGATTAGGAATTGGGAAGGTTGAATTTAGAGGAAGTGAACCCACATTTGCGTGGAGGGAGAGTGGAAAACCATTTAGGAAAAACCACCCCAGTTCACCCGACTGGGATTCGAACCTTGATCTCCCCGTCCTCGGTGGTCTGGCTCGACACGACTGGCGCGTTAGCCAACACCTCCTTCAAGTATAAATTAATAATTTTAACTAATCAAGATTCTATTTATGAGTTTTAATAATAATTATATTTCTAGTTTACAAAAATATAATTTTAATTAATAATTATAATGATAAAAATAGGATTTGTAATATGTACTGTACACAACCCTAAAATGTTTTAGTAGGTATTAATAAAAAATGTGGTTAGCATGCTAAACTTACCGGTAGTTTTAGTTTTAAGCTTCTATGCACATTAGACATAAGTTGAAAGAGTTACTAATTTTGTCATGCAGAAGAGATTTTAGTAATTCTTTACAACAAATGAATTGGTTTTAATATTTTTGATTATTTTCTATTGTGGGTAAATAGGGGAGCGATGGCCTCCATTCCATTCTCCCTGGATCACTACCCCATTAATGGAAATATACCGATAGCTACGCCGAACAGTGGATGCGGTGTGTTTTGTACATCTCGGATGGGTAGTAAGATGGGGTGCACACACATCAAAATGTTTTCCCAATGGAATAGTACTCAAGTGTATATAATGAGATTGGCTTAATGCGAATGGCCCTTTTCATTTGGCATGGAAACGCACAGCCATGGGAACAAACGGTTATCTTCAAGACTTTTTATTGTTTTGCAATTTTCTTTTCGGAAACGGTTTGTTCAAGAATATAAGCATGTTTATTAAGCTATACTTTTTATACATACACCTCTATAATTTTAACAGTAATACAATATTGATAAAATTGACTTTTTCAGTAAAAAACTTCCGGCTTCATAACAAAAAATAAGAAAATGTAACAATTAATAAACATCGATACATTAGCTTAGAGGGGGTGTTGAAAATATTAACATAAAAATTTCACTCGTTCTCAAGAAAACTGATATTTCCAAACGTATGATTTTTCCGAAAGACCTGTCCGGTAGCTAGCGCCATCTACGGTTTCCGTGATCCGTCTGTTCTGGTTGGTGTGGAAGGATACTTTGGTTGGTTGTGAATCCATGCCATGCCTTTCACCCTCCCACCCACCATTCCATAAAATAGGTTTTAGTATTGCACTCGCCAAGGCCAAGGGCCTAAGTTTGTTCATCAGAATACAGGTGTCTTGTCCCAGTTATCCTTGGGAGCTAATTTAAGCTACAATATTATATTTAGCTACACTCGGTACTTGACTAAAATAAAATCATTAGCCTTTTTATAATACCAATGCCGTGAAACAGAAAAGGATGTATTACTTAGTTTTATCAAATCTTGTAGCCTGAGCCCTTACAATTACTATAATTGAAACTTTTATAACATCCCTCATTAGACTTCTATATCAAGGAGTGACGTAATGAACAGCGAAAGGTTATTCTGAATCATCAAATAAATAAATAAACGTCTAGCTATAGTAGAATTTTGGCAGGAAGAAACCTTTAGAAAATAAAAAATTACTCCATGCTGTAAGCCCGCAAGCGAGCTATACCGATCGAGGGGCCGCTGCTGTTAGCGATGATAGTGCCAACCTTTGTGGATATAGGGTGTCATGTAGTCAACACAATGAAACCTTCTGTCATAAATCTCAGTTTTCTAGACCGGAGCCAACATAAAAAAAAATTCATTCAAATAGTATCTCCTCAATCGTCCTCACCAGGCTGAATTGACCAGTTCCATACCCAGTGATTCTCAGATAAATATGTAACCACTGGGGATCGAAAAAGACACTTTTAGATATGTAGCCAGGAACTCTGACCACTAAACTACAGAGGTGGTCCCTTTGGATAGATTACAAACATGTTTTCTTGCAGTAAGCATTGATAATATTTTAAAATATTAGTCTTGTTTTATAGGCATTGATAATATATCAAAAGTGATAAATGCAGATAAAATCACCTGACGTAGGAATACATGAAAGTTGATATAGCAACTTTTCTTGCTGTCAGCTAAAAGGCCCATCATCAGAAAATTTGAATATAGCTTCTGAAGCCCCAACCTTCCATGATTTAAAACCAAGCGATATTAATTGTATCTTGTTAAAAATCAGGGTCGTACCCAGATATTTTATTTTAGACAGGGGAGTGATTCATACCTGTGGTGGGTTATTGTGAAGTCCTCTAACAGGTGATGAAAAGGAATTTAAGTTCACATTAAATTCCACTTGAAGCAATTTAAAGTATTCTAAACATGCTTGGGCTTGCTATGAATTTTTAAGACTACTCAACTCTGCTAGCTTTGGTTTTGAGGAGGAATATACTAAATTCATTCATCCCTTTGGTGTGATATGAAAACCTGGTCGCTCCTGAATTAACAAGACCATTCCATATGATTCGTGACATCACAGGTTATGAAAAATAGCAATAGCAATAGCCAATGGTGTACCCGGGGGATTGGGGGGCAGATGGGGCAGTTACTTAAAATCCATCAAGTTTAACTATAAAAATCGAGCTCTGAAGATGTGAGGAATGAACTTAATTTAAATTTTTTAGTCTAATAAGCAAATAATTTCAACAATTTGCCGAGCGAAGACCAATTCAAATAGCTTCTAGAAGCATATAATTTTCAAGAATTTTCAAATGAATGAACCCCTTCAAATAGTTTCTAGCTGTATCCAAATTCGTTTACTTTTTACTGGCAAGGGACCTCAGACTCTCCTTTGAATTGGAGGGCAAACCTCTATCAAAAAACACATTTATTTTGCTAGCATCCTGCTCCAACCCCCCTCTCAACAGAAATTTAATTCTGGCCACAACCTTGATTGTTTATCCCCCCTCCACCCCAAAGTAAATGTCTGGGTGTACCACTGGATATAGCAATAAATGTAGCAATAATTAATATGTAATATTCTAGAAATGGACGATTTATTAATATAATATATTTTCTCCATTAAATGTCTTAAAGTGCATTTTAATTAAATATAATATTAGTCATCGGAAAACCAGATTAAACGAGCTTTGTCATTATCATTAATACCTTGCGTGGAGCGGAGTGGGGGTTCAATCCCCAAAACTCGGTACACCCCCGTGAGGGATATCGTGAAACATTAATACATTCTCAAAGTCTTGCCGAAGATATTTTCTTCGACATGTTGTAGTTGGTAGTTCGCAAGTTGACCGCTAGCATAAGGCTCGTAGCAGCGGTCCTCTACAGTCTATACTGAGTATTCTGGCTCTATACTGCGGTTGGACAAGCTTCATTGGACGCGTCGATAGCCTAGCTTCCCATAAGAAGAGTTGACCACAGATCTATAACTACCGACCTGGATGGTATCCGGAAATATCTTCCCATCATTTCGGTAACCTTAATTGGTTTCATCCACCAGGCTCGCATCAAACAAAATTATGTTCGACCCCAATGTTTGTTGTACAGTTCTAAAAGTTATTAGAGCTATCATAGGCAAAAAACGGCACTATGGCCTGCCAAATTTCGTGAGTGAAGGGTCTGTTAGCTTTTATTCAATTGCGGCTGTTCTATATATAGTTTTCAAAACGTCTAAAATCCTAACTATATTTATTTTTATAGCTTCTAAAGTGTGAGTATATTATAGTATTAAAATACGTTTGGTACTACTGTGAAGAAGGGCGCTACCCACATTGGTGGACAAGAAGGCGTCAGTCTTGTCTAGTCTGGTTTCCCGGTGACAGTAAGGTCGAGGCTCAAATTTCAGCCTGGTGTACTGAAAGTGAGGTTTCCCAAGGGGTTTGGCACTCATACTTTATAAAATGCGGATATATTTCTACAGAACATTACTTTATCGGTTTCTGGGTCGAATTGGCATCACACTGGCACTAAGACTTTCCAATCAACACCAAATCTTTGAGTACTTTAGGGATTCGAAGCGAAGCTTCACTAGGTGGGATTCTATTTCTAAGTCAACTTAAGGTGGGAGTGTAGAGAACGTGAGCTAGAGCAGTAATTTTACAGTTTTTTATAACAAAGCTATTTTGGTCAAAATAAATCAAATAGGTGTCCAGTAGGAACGTAATAGTTTAATTTTCTTTACATGGTGATTTCAACAGTTCTTGAATATCTTGCAAGGTTATCCTGAAGGGTTCACAATGTGAAGGAAATTAAACTATGTTTCTACTGGAATAATATGTTATTTATTTGAGGGGGAAAAAATAGGTGCTATATAAACTGCAAAACACTGCTCTTAACTTGCGTTAGCTACAACTTCACCTTAAGTTAGTAGGTCTCGAGTGAGGGGTGTTAAAAAAAATAGAGTACTAGAATTTATTTCTATTCGACTCAAACGAAGAGGTAGTTTCATTTGTAATTATAGTACGATTATTAATATTATTAGACTTGTTTTTATGAGTAGGAATGAGTATAGTAGATTATAGGAAAGGCACCCACTTAAAAGTGAAGAGATGGCGGGAAAAAAACTTGTTTAAAGCCCACGTATAAAGTTTAAGGCTAGGTGAGCCTAAGCTGGCTGGAATCCGGGTCTTTACTTACCTTTCGACGGTGACTAAGTACAATGTGTGTCACAAACCTAAGACTACACGGCTACAGTGTCATATTATTGAGGTAATAGTAATGTTTTAATAATAATAATAATAATAATAATAATAATAATAATAAAAATAATAATAATAATAATAATAGTAATATCGTCTTTATTTGGATGACGTTAAGGTCCGCATTTTTTCTTACATTTAAACCCTCAATAAATAATAAGGCATATTCATTTTATACTTATGTGCTTTTAACATGAAAGTTAAGAACTAATTTATAAATATATGTGTGGAAAAATAATAATAAAATATTGACCACATAGCTATTCACATAATTCTACAGTATATTTATGGACAGAAAAAAAGATGAGGAAAGCAGAACTAGATAAAGGAGAGAGAGAAAAATTTTAAAAACACAATCCTATCACACACATTCACATGTCATATATACTACCTATTATATATTAATATGTATATATTTAATATATTAATGTGTGTGTATTTATATATATTTAAATATATTTAATATGAATATCTAAATATGATGGAAATAGCAAATAATTTTAAAAGAAAAAAGTTATGATAAAGGACTTTTAATCATGTTATTTTTAATTAAAGACTCTATCTTTCTTAGCAGAAAAAATCTTCTATTTATCATCTTATTTTTTTATTTAGAAGAATATAGAGTATTGTTTTTTAAGAATTTTTAATGCATTGGGCCTTGAATTATACCGCTTGAAACGGGCAATTTGGCTCGAAATGATTTCCTTTTCGATCCGTTTCTATTCCTCAAACTGGAATGCCAACCATCAAGTTCTCTGATAGGACTTGGCGGATAGTGAGAGGTTCGGTTACTTCTTGTACAGCAATATATCGATTTTTCACAAATTACTGTCATTGTGCCTTAGTTAATCAAGTGAATTACAGGTCAGTGAATCGGAACACACTATACATTCTCCCAACAAATACCTTTACGAAAAACTACTCTATTTATTCAACCTATACCTTGATTTTCTTATGAATGGACCTTTGGAAAACCTATTAGAAAATAGAAAACTTTTTCGGTCAACATTTATGATATTTTACACTATTACTAGTGTTATTTTATAAGTATTAATAATATCTATCAAACGTAACAGCTCCAGATCACTTGAATTGGCGTATAAATAGAAAGTAAATTTAATAACTTTTTAATTCTGTTTGTAAAAAAAATAGACCTACAAGTTAAGGACATAGTGTACGGTACGAAGGGAGGGTTTCCAAAGGACCCAAAAGGATAGTTGTGTACATATCTTTGACGTTTAAAAAGGAGTCCCACTTGAAAAGTTATATTTGTGAAAATTCCTATCTTCAGAAATTATTTAAAAAAAGTGTTTTTATTTAACTCTTTTATTATTATTTAGTTCATAATATTGTCGTTACTTAATTTATTGCAATAGGAGATTGAAAGTTTACTGCCGTACTTACAAAAAAATTCCCTATCCCTGTATTGAGCTAGTTATATCCAGTCCAACTCATTACAGCCTATCTCTTTTAGGTCATTTATAATGTTATCCTCACATCTGCGTCTAGGTCTTCCCACTGGTCTCTTCCCATGTTTGTCATTGCAAACACAGGCTTTTAAGTACCTAAAATACAAATTAAACCAATAATAGACCTAAAAGTAAATCAATTTCATTCTCTTTATTAGATAAACCAATCGCTGAATTTGTCTTGTAAACGAGCTCTCAATAGATTTCTTGCTGCCTACTTTTGAAATTAAGGTGCTTAAAATGTTTAATTAGATAACCATAGGAAGTTTTAAATGTAGCTAAATCTTCTTTAACATATTCATACGACAAGTATGTTCTGCAGCTGTCATCTATGAGTGACTATAAAACATTTTGACAGCTCTGAGCTATGTAATATATTTTTGATAATATTAGCTACTCTACGTTTTATACTTATTTATTCCGTAAGGTTCTTCCTTTAGCTCTGACAATATGTAAATAAGAAATATAGTCAATGAAAAAAAAGTTTTCAAAAATAAAAACTCTACAACACGATTTGTTATTAATTTGATTAGTGATCTATTAAGAGCATCATTTGTAGATTAAATTTATCTGTAGTAAATAGGGATTTTCTAACATCTCACATGCTAGCCTGGATATGTACTTTATGAATTGTATTATTTATTTTATTATAACTTATTACTTAATAGGTGAAATGATCAAAAGCTTGTTTTTAGTATTCAAAAATTAATTTTTAAAAAATATTTAAACTATTTAAAAAATAACTTTTACTCTTAGTTAAATAATTAATTAAGTCTACAGTCAATGCTTAGTAAATTATTAATTAACTAACTAATAACTAATCAATTATTTGAAGGCGATTTAAAATAATTCTACCACATTTTATAAACTATAACTTTTAGGGTAGCAAAATAAGGTTTTTAATGTCTATATTTAACATAAATGCGAATCAAAGCTTTTTCTTTCAGGTTACTCATAGTAAATGTTTTCATATAACTCTGGTAGACTGAAGAAATGAATTTTAGGAAATGTATAATTTGCATGTATGTGAATGTATGCGGGCAGTTAAGCTTAAGTCACGGAGCTGTGTGTGCTGTTTCAGCGGTGCAGAGGGGCCGCGTCCCCCCCTCCCAGCCCCCGGGTCTGCCGGGGCAGTTCTCCCTCACGAACGGTGACGCCACCTCGACCATGGTTGCCGCCGCTGGACTCAACGGCCATTCGTACCTGAGCAGTTATATCTCGCTACTGCTGCGCGCCGAGCCCTATCCTACCTCCAGGTACGTTCAACTGCTTCCCTCGAGTACTCTAACCCCTCTCCAGGTACGTTCAACTGCTTCCCTCGAGTACTCTAACTCCTCTCCAGGTACGTTCAACTGCTTCCCTATAGAGCCCTGCCCCACCTCCAGGAACGTTAAATCGCTTATTTCCTTTATTATTATAGCTACATCTCGCTGCCAGTTTGGTCAAATGTAAAATAGAGTGTGTGTGTGTGTATGTAATGTATACGTGACGTTCTCATATTCCCCGTCCAACTTGTATTGGGACAATACTCAATTCTTTCTTTCACACACTCTATTTAAAGCATCCACCAATAATTGAAAATTATTTTGGCAACAGTTGTTATTAAATATTAATCTTAATATGTTTGGGGATGTATACAAACCCTTAAGTTCTTCATTAGGTAACTTTCTCTATCCTCCGATTTTTTTTGTCATCCCTATCAAATCCAAATATCTTTCTCAGCCCTTTATTTTCAAAAATCACAATTTATTGGTGTTACTAAATAAACACAAAAAGAAGTACCCATTTACTCTTAGAAATGACCTTATGTGGGTTTTACACTGTTTACACTGTCGCCAGTAAAATATGACAGTGTTAACCTCACTTTAGCCAAAATAGTACTAAATCAACTGCCGAGTTTCAATGATATTAATATTTAGCACCGCGTCTTACTACCCGTTCGGGTTATACGCTTAAGCACTAATTACGCTAATGGATTAGGATTCGGGAGGATTGAACTTAAAGGAAGTGAACCCGCATTTGCGTGGAGGGAGAGTGGAAAACCATTTAGGAAAAACCACCCCCAGTTCACCCGACCGAGATTCGAACCTCGATCTCCCCGTCCTCGGCGGTCAAGCTTAACACGATGAACGCGTTAGCCAACTACGCCACCGAGGCGGGTGCCGAGTTTCAAAAGAGTCACAGTTCATTGGTCACTGTGCATTACCATGTGATGAGTTAATCGTTGTTGGTTTATTGTGTGTGTGTGTGTGTGTGTGTGTGTGTGTGTGTGTGTGTGTGTGCGCGCGCGCGCGCAGTTATGAATTAAAACAAATTTCTAGTTAAGTTCTCAAGCAGCCCCATATACAAATGCACGTTTTTGCCGTCACCGTAGTTAGAGTGATTAAATATTTAAAAAAATTGACAATGTTGATATCTAGGAATATAAACTACATGGTCTTAGCCCTCAATCGAGCCATACTGACCAGGCGGTACACCTGTTGGCGAAGATAGTGTAAACTTACACGGACGTAGGGTGTCGGCCGTTAATCTCATTTTTCTAGACAGGAAGTTTTTCATTCAAATAGCTCTTCATTTATTCTCACGAGGCTGAGTTGACACCGTTCCATAACCTCTGCTTCACAGAAAATCTGGAAGATCTGGGGATCGAGCCCGGAACCTCTCTGCATCTGTAGCCAGGAACTCTGACCACTAGACCACAGAGGTGGTCATCTAGGAATATAGCACTCCCAAATGTTACCTCCACCATAAACGCAAATAAAATATGTGCTTTGAAACAATCTTAAAATCAAGCGCCTTGGACGTTCTCACGCATGAATACCTTTACACGTTTCTTGGACAGAAACTCAAGCTCTGAGCTTTGGCTCAGCTTTTCTCCGCATCTAGCGATCCGTCCGGGCTTCCTGCATACGTAGGCCTACATTAATTTATATTAATAATAAAAGTAGAGTTATATAAGAAATATACCCGCATTAACGAAGTGTAAAAGTTAGGAAACAATAAATACCTTATTACATCAAGTCAGGACTCAAACCCTGACTTCGCTGGACATTATAGCACCCATCCTCCATCTCCCCACTCTCACTCTATCTGATTGCAAACAATTTTAATAAAAGCATAAAACTATGAACTAAACTTAAAAGTTAGATCCTTGAAGATGTTTTGAAAGCATAGGCGAAATATATTATTAAGACAAGGCTCGCGAAATTATATTCAAAAAGTACACCGTTAAAACCATTGAAAATGTGCCTAAAATTTCCAATTGAGAAAAAGAACAGTAGCATTAGCCCCACTGTTCCTGTCACAATAAAACCAGACTAAACGAGACTGACGCCTTTGTTCACTTACCTACTGGTGTGGTGCTTTGACATGGCATGCTACAAACTACTAGCTAATATATTTATACTAACCATCAATAGCCAATATGTTCCCATTATTATACTATAGACAGTAAACACGATAGTATTTATTAGCTATGTTTATTGTCGTATCTCTAAAGGGAAAAACTAACCTGACAGTCGAAACACTAGCAAATCTACGTTAAATATTTATACGATAAGAAAATTACATGCTCTGTACCTGAAGCTGTTGTCAATCCCAGCAGCCATAAAATAAATAATAAATGTTTGTCAATGTTTGAGACTACTGGCTTTTTTTTTACGTGAATTCGTCTTTAAATTTGCTACCATACGGGGGCAATCCAAAAAACCTAATGATAACAAAATCGGGGGATACAGTTTGGTGTTGTAGTTTCGAAGCTTTCCTCTACATCCAAAACTAAATTATCCCACTGGATAGCTAAAGGATCAAAGAATTCATTACGATAAGCGAGAACAGTGACGCATCGCGAGCGGTGGAGGGGGAAGCGCCGCCATTTTGAGGTTATTTTGCTGCGTATCGAGATTTGCAATTAGTATAACTTTTGACTCGGAGAAGCTAAGATGCTCGTTTAAGTTTAAACGTATTCACGTACAACACACGGCCGTGTTCATGACACAGCCACACCCCATTTTTTTTCCCTAAAATGTTCTTTCTATGGAAAAAAAGACTAATTGATTAGGAGAACTACCCTAAGAGGTAGTTCTTGTTGGGTCTTTCACGTACATATTAGGACAACTATTTAGAGAATAACTGTTTGCTTTGCAGGTACGGGCAGTGCATGCAGCCCAACAACATCATGGGCATCGACAACATCTGCGAGCTCGCGGCCCGCCTCCTCTTCTCGGCCGTGGAGTGGGCCCGCAACATCCCCTTCTTCCCCGACCTCCAAGTGACGGACCAAGTGGCGTTGCTCAGGCTCGTCTGGAGCGAACTGTTCGTGTTGAACGCCTCCCAGTGCTCCATGCCGTTACACGTGGCCCCGTTACTCGCGGCGGCGGGGCTCC
>CABFWO010000561.1:78936-113611 GCA_902155825.1 Timema genevievae
CCTCCACGCAAATGCGGGTTCACTTCCTCTAAATTCAACCTCCCCAATTCCTAATCCATTAGCGTAATTAGTAATTAAGCGTATAACCCGAACGGGTAGTAAGACGCGGTGCTAAATATTATTATTTTATGTTCCTCTTCAATGCCAGACTATTAGCTAGTTGGAATAACATTATTATCACCAATTATGTCAAAAAAGAATTTTAAACTTCTTCAAGAAAAAAAAAATCAATGTGAAAATAATACCTTGAATCTCCTGCTTGGGGACTTACCACGAGCCACCCCAAGTAGAACACTTCCCCAAAATATGTTTCTGGGTGCAGCCCTGGGTTTATTCATTCGATTGTCTAAGTATAACCATTTTATTTGTGATTCTAATGTATTAGGAATGCCATTTTGATAGTACCTCCTATCTGTCATTCCTACAAGTTTTATTTTAAGAGAAACACTCCGTGTCATTATGTTTGACATGCACATGTGCCGATAATTACTAATGAAAGACCCGTGCCGGTAGGCATGTGGTATAAAAGTCAAGCTCGTTTAGTCTGGTTTGCCGCTGACAAAGAGGTCAGGGTTAAAATCACAACAAGAGGTACTGAGGATGTTTTTACTCAATGTTTAAACACGCTCTCTACCCAAAGGCGGGTACATTTCCTCCAATTGCTACCGTCCTCATACCTACTCACTGACAGTCAAACCGGGTTCAAAAAACGTGGGGCACAAAAAATAGTAACCTTAAAAAAAATGAGATTACTAGTTATTGATCGTTTCTGGTTTCCAGTTTATGAGTCTCAGTTAAAAAAAAGTACTTCGTAAAATTACTATAACTTTTCACGCGTGACTCCACCTTTCTTCAAAAGGTTATTTTTATAGCACTGCATCTTACTACCCGTTCGGGTTATACGCCTATGTATTAATTAAACTAATGTGTTAGGGATCAGAAAAGTTTAGTTTAGAGGAAGTGTACCCGTATTAGCGTGGAGGGAGAATGGAAAAACCACCCTCAATACACCCTACCAGGATCTAACCTTGATATCCCCGTCTTCGGCAGTCTAGTATATTGCGATAGTAGCGCCTTAGACCATGTGGCCACTGAAGCGTGTTCTTCAAATGGTATTGCTACAGAATAACGTTCACTTGACTGCCTATTGCTATACCATCGTCCTGCACGCGAGCAAACGGGCTGAAGTCAGATTAACCGACCGGTGACGTCAGAAGTGAACAGTCGTATCCCACCAGCTTGAACACTCTCCTAACCCGATCATAGAGCGGGTCAACGGGATGAATAGGAACGGGTTAGCCCAATTCCGTCGGTTAGAAAATACTCCAGGAAAATAAATACTGGTTATGATGGTTCGGGTTCATATAATAACCAGCTTACTAAACCGGGTTTAGGATAACGGTTAGGTCTCGGCTACATTCCTGCCCACCAACTTCCAAAAAGGACCGTTTCAACGTACGGGCCACGCTTAAAAAAAACTTTTGGTTTTAGATTATACAGAGATCTAACTGAAAAATCTTTTGGTCGTTACTCTTAGTTTGAAAAGAAGATGCTGTTTTTGTTCCACTGTGTTTATTTTTTACACAACGTCTTACTCCACCGTGTCATCTGCATTTAATCACATTATTGGGTTAGGAATTAAGAAGGTATAACTTAGGAGGAAATGCACCCATATTTACGTGGAGGGAGAGTGGGAGACCATTACCGCTAGTAGTACACCCTACTGGCGTTCGAACCTTGTCCTCTCCATCGCCAGCAAACCTTTATCAGACAAGCTAGACACTTAGTCCGAGTCATAGATAAAAGTATAGTATAGATCGGCATCTCCCATGTGTTGAGCATAAACAGTTTTCAGCGCTAATAGTAGTGGTGGTTGTATCGGGTACTAAAATTTGGTCCGAGTGATCACTGATGTGAATTGTTTCGTTATAACTGCACGTAAGCAGCATTCGTTCATATGGGTGTAGTGAATTTCATTGTTTATTCTCGCGCACTTCAAGAATTTGCTCTCAAAAGTTCAGATGAATATACTAATTATTATTTCTCAGACTCAATATTATAATATGTATTTGGAATTAATTATTTCGTTAACTTAGATACTCCCTATCTCACTACCCGTTTGGGTTAAAAGAATTATGTTATTATGTTAATGTGGTAGTGATGAGGAAGGTAGAACTAAAGGAAATGTAACCACATCTACGTGAAAAGAAAGGAGAGTAGGAAACCATCAATGACTCCCACCGGTTCCACCCCTTACACACAACTTATATTCGAACCCCAAACTCCCCGTCACCAGAAAACTAATCTCGATGAGCTTTGACAAATTGACCGTGGGCCCACTGATGCGGGTTACTTTGTTTGTTAACTTTGATTTATTCCAAAATATAAACTAGTTGAAAAACCATTAAAATAAACTTTTAGAAGCTATTAAAAATCAAGCGACAGCTGCAGAGCGCATGACTTTGATCTGGTAGATAAGGTTCTCCCTAAAAAGATCAAAATATACAAACATAATCAGGTTGAATTGTCAACTTAGATTATATGTATTATTTTATAGACATTTTATGATATTTATTGAAGAGTTAAAAATAGTTCAAAGTTGTTTTACCAGGCTATCAACATCTATTTGATGAAGTACCGTAGTTTCCAAGTCAAATTGTTTGCGTGTGTTCTTTTGGTTTTTACGTTGTCAATGCCGATTGTTTGCAATATTAACATATCGCGTAATGAAACAGGATGAGGGTGATTTGTAACAAGCAGCCAAGGTCATACCAAGGAAGGTGTCTTTGAAGTCAAACCCTCCCTCTAAGAAATTATTATTTGTATTATTATTTGTATTCCGCTTCAACGCCGAGTCTAGTAGCTTATTGGACACCAGCACCAAAATATTTGAATTGCATCGAGGATTTAGTGCAAAAAAAAAAATCTTGCGGTTTCTTGTAATCCCGAGCTACAAAAGGTACAAAAGGTAGGATGTCCAACCCCTCCCCTCCACCCCCCTTTTCCAAATACATTTTTGTATACGGCTCTGACAGCAGGAAAGGTCGCACGAATGGTGTTAGGGAATTTGTACAGGGAGGCCATGCTACAGTTCTTTGCTCTCCATCACATAATACTTTTCCACCCTCTCTACACACGAATGTAAATTTTGTTCCTTAGGATACACTCTCGCCAACATTTTTAATTAAGTTAAATAGCCTGATATTCATTACTGACCCTAGAATAAACCAATTAAAAAAACTTAGATTATAGCTTATCCTACTTGAATTGGATCCTTGTGTCCCTAGTTAAAGTCGGTGCTAACTGATTATTTCCAATTGTAGCTTGTGTTTTTTTTTCATCGCGTCATAGTATACGTTAGGGTTGTACGCGTTCGTCAACTACACAAAAAAAATAGGGGGGGATCAGGTAGAATTTTAGAGGATGTGTACCCGCACTGAGTGAAAGGAGAGTGGGAAACCATTTTAGAAAAAACCAACGTCTGTACCCCCGATCGGGATTGAAGCACCGATCTCCCCGTCATCGGCAATCCATACTAACACGAGAGTGATGCATTAGACCATGCGACCACCAATGCGGGTTATAGCGTCATTTAAGTTGATAATATGGATTTGTTTAAAATGACGTGTATATCCTTTTGTTTTCTGTGAAAGCATATTAGGCGTGAAGACTGAAGAGAAAAGGAGGGTAAGGGGCAGTTAAAAGATAAATCTCCTAGAACAGTTTGAAATTTGTTTGGAACAAACATTTTTCCATCCAAATCATCACAGGGAAATTGAATTGCCCGAATCTCTTGTTGACGTCGTGATGTGTATGTTACACACAATGTAAACAACTTTTTTTTTAAATGTGTACATTAATAATTTCCCTAACTGACCCTTGAGTCAGATTTGCATCATTGTTTGAAAATGTGTGCTGTCATTTTCTATGTCGTTGATAAAAGATATGAAAACAGAGAAATAACTGCGCCTTATAGATTTTTAAGTCTGTCGTAGCCAGCGGTCACGTCTTGGTGTGGGAGTTTGTGAGGGGAAAGGGGGAGGGAGGGAGAGACTGAATTTCTTGTTGCGGCTGTGTAACTATTATTAATATGGTCTTATCTTAAAAAACATACATGCTCACATATAATGTTTTGCTGTTTGACAGTTATATAATAGCATTTTGACTATCCGTTGTGCTTCTTCCTGTTTCCACAAGATAGAATAAATTGCTATAAGGGTCCGTCCTTAAATTACAATTACGTAAGGGTTTTGGAGAGAATGGGGTCAGTATTTTCTTACGATGGGATAGGGGGGTCAGAAACCATCTCACGTGAGTTTTTTTAGCAACTGTGTGACAAAATCTAAAAAATAAGTTTGTCAGAAAATAAATACACTAGTTTTGATAATCCGACCTTCGGTTATCCGACATTCCGTTTAATCCGACGTATTCTCATGACGTGCAATTTACATTGTCGTGCAGTATCCGCATGTATATTATTTTACCACCACCATCGTTTCTTTGTCGGTGAGTGAGTCACACACCTCCGTAGTTGTGGATCTGTTCGCCCGTCTTAGTGAATGTTTGCGCTGTACTCGTTCATACTGTCATTGAGTTTTGCATTTTCCCTTTAATGTAATTTTACTGTGTGAGAAAGGTTTCAAGTGTAAAGAGAAAAAACAGTGTTCCTTCCATTGAAGAAAAATTTCCAAGACTTAAAAAGAATAATTACTAACAAACCTTAATTTATCCCTATTCTGCACTTTTGTTTTCAGTAATTTGGTTTGTTTCTCTGCCCTTCCTCCTCCCCCTTCACATGTTTCCGTATTATCCGACATTTCTGTAATCATACCACCTGTCGGTCTCTTTTATGACGGATTATTGAGATCCTACTGCATATTAATTATAATATGTCACTTATATTTAATTTAATTATGATGTTTTACACCTAATTTTACTGCAGTTTAATTAAAGAAAAAGGGATACTTATGTTGACTCGCGGTGAAGTCCGCAAACAGGATATTTCCAGTGTTTTTATTAAATTTGAATTCGTCTTGAAGTAATTTTAAATGAGTTTTTTCCCACGTAATTGGGGTTGAAAGTGCTATGCTATTAATCAAGGCAATAAGTAAAAGTACAAAAATATATATTAGTATAATACGGTACGGTAAGAATATTTTCCTTGTTGAGATATTATGGCTACTTTCCATAGTTTTGAACTCATTGTACAATCTCGAATCTTGAAACAAAGTCCCTTCGATAATTTCTCTTTGTGCCACTTTTACTCATTTAATTTCCTTTGGCTACACGTCTTGTCCTGCCAACCCGAGTATTCATTTTATGAGAGAACCGGGCAGATATTTTGGTTATTATTCTGAGAGCGGGATCAGCACAGATGTGTGCTAGCGCGCGCTGTACTGGAGATATTGTGGGATATAACTATGTAGAGTAGGTTACACTGTCATCTATACCCAACGCGCTTTCAACTTGAGATATTTATTGCATAGCTGATAGAAGCTAAGAAAATACAAGATTAGGCATAGACTTTTTTTTATAACTAACACAAGGAAAGCTACAGTAATAAAATACATCTTATAACAGTGGCGCGACACTAGAAAATAAAAATATCAAACAAGGAACAGATTTTTATTTTAAGTGAGCTTGCGTTGAAAAAGAAAGTTAACCAAAATCTATGTAGATAGAACGTTTATAAATTTGAAAACAAGTTTAAAAACTAATTTAAAAAATAATTAGTTAAAGATTGACATAATTATTTTAGATACCTAATTAGTTTCAACGCACTCAAACTTCCCTTTACATACTGGCCGGTCCAAGCTATACAATCCATCATATTTGGCGCTATTTGCGTTCATAAAGTTAATACAAAATGTTGAGCTAATTTTATAAAAACGTTCTTGTTTTTACTCCAAGTTCTACATTGTAAAACCCTCTTCAGTGGCCGAATAGTCTAAGGCGTCACTCTCGTGTTAGACTTCCCTGCTGATGATGAAGAGAACGGGTCTTCCTTCATCCGTACCCCATTAAAGTAATTATCATATTTGCGTATAGCCTGAACAGGTAGTAAGACATGGCGATAAAAAAACACAACACATTACAAACACGAAACATTGAAATTGTATACAACACTCGAAAAAGTTTTAAGAACAAAACTTCTTAAAAAAAAAATGTCAATGTATTTTGAAAAAAATTGTTACAATCATTGCCATATACATATTTTATTCTTGCGATCAAACTACTTGGGTCAGCAGTGCTAAAATTAAAAACAAAAAATTGCTCTTGATTTGGGGGCTACTGTTAAAATTGTTAAGATCGTTTCATGCGAGGTGTACCAAAAGGCGATTTGTCCGTGTTGTGGGAGAGGGGGTGGGGGTAATATAAAACTCCTGTCAAGTTGTCAAAGACCGGAGTACAGACGCGGCTACCAAGGTCTGTGAATTCGCCTTCCCGGATGGTCATTCATACGGGAAGGAGGGGAACGATATCAACCTGCTGTCAAGTTGTCGACAACCGTAGTATGGACGTGGCAATCAGGGTCGTGACTTGGCCTGGCCTCGCAGTCACGAACTGGCCGCAGAGACCGGTACAGGCGGTCATATTGCAGACAATACTGAGTGAAACACACTATCCTGACCAAGGCACGAATATACAACCGTACCAGAATCGTCCGACACCTGATTTCAATCCGTAGCGCCTCTGTGAGCTAATCTGAGTGGCCTGAAGATTGATTTCAGGACAAGACCAAATATGTATCACTGTGGAATTGATTTTCCGACTGATAAAACTATTTGTCTGGAGTCGGGAAGTTATATCTCGAATTATAATAGAATAAGTCGACATTATGCTGTATAGCAATAGTTCCCAAGTGGTGGGTCGAGAGCCGAATCTCGGTGGATCGCTATAAGTTTTTAAATATGAAAATTAAATAATAATTTTAAAATAGAAAATCACGAATAAATAAACAGAGGTAAGAAATTATTTTATTAAAAACATCACTTCCCCCCTTATGCTAGGTGGGACGCGAAATGGTGTTGTTCTAAAATGTTGGGAAACACCGGTGGAGAGGCATTACATATTTATTACTATTATGTTGCTATTTTTACCCGCACCGGTGGCCATGAAGATTAGCCTAAACTGTAACTCTATTTTGATCTGGTTTGGTTTGCGAGAAACAAGGTCAGGGTTCAAATCTTAGCCGGATTATTATGAGGGTGATTTTTCCTAAATGGTTTACCACTCTTGCTCCTCTCAGACGCGGGAATTATTATTAGGCTATAAATTCCACCTCTACCCAATTTTTTTAAAATTTCTGATAGCCCTAATGGATACTAAGACATGGTGCATATAAATAAATAGCCTTTTATTAACTAAAGCTGTTTTCCAAGGAATTTCTAAACATATTTTTTTATAAACAGATCTAATTTAATATAGTACAAGATATCTTGACAAAATGCTAATTCCATACCTACTCTAAGGTTTTTAAAAATGTAAATTTTATTCTAAAACAGTTTTCCTATCTATATTATTGCTAAGCTTTTACTACGTACACTCCATTTACCCTGAAAGGTAGCAGTCTTACCTTGAAGGATTAAACTATGGCCCAATCTTATTAGTTATACCATAGTGTAATAATAATGAAAAAAATACTTTCTATTTTACGGGGTGAACGAAGGGTACATTATACATTTAAAGTAAAGAGATAAACATAAGCCAAATATAATAATATATTTACAACAAAGGACCTCATTGCAATATTTTCAACTGATCGATAAATCAAAACATGTCACGTTATTTTATTGTGTTCCTATTTATTCGCCCTCTCCTCCCAACGTTTGTAACACGACCCCCTCCACTCTTGAAGCCATCATATCGTACAACTTTCATTCCCGCAACACCAGTCTCTCATCTCCAGCTCGTCTCTCTCGCACGCATACGTCAAGCTCTCCTTGTTGTATGCTCGTTCTTTGTCGCACCCACTAAATGAACCGATCAACTTTCTCTCAGCACGCATCTGAAGTGGACCAAACAACGTATGGTCTGGGGAGTGGGCGATGTCTAGTTTTGATAGTGATCTTCTAAATTGTACAAACCGGCTGGCTAATATCAGTTTATGGTAACCTTAGCCGTTTCTGACGGTAAAAATATTTTATTTTTTCATCACTGTATTTTTTGCTGTATACATTAAAGTGAACGTGAGCTATAGTTTGTACTCTTTTAGTTTTATAAACAAATTTAAAAAAAATGTAATGCTTCATTAGATAGGTTTAGTTTAATTCTCTACATATTAATCTCATCAGTTCTTGAATGTTTGTCATACACATAGCGAGATTTAAACAGGTCTTTTTGTTAGAATTTAATTTTTCTCATGCTAGATATTAAGAACAATTTAGATTATATTATGCGTATAAAATATTTTTTTTTTTTTAATATTNTAATATTTTGGTTCAAAAATATTTGTTTCTATTAAATTACAAAAAATACGTATCTTGACTCGCTTTTCTTACCATCCCACCTTAAATATTTCATATTCGAAATTATTTAAATTCGTAATATTAAAATGAAAAATTGTAGGCGAATGGAATATAATTATAATATTGTTGCGAAAGTTGAAAGATATTAATTGCAAAATGGATTTATAAAATCTGGACAAACCTCTATTTAGCATGAATGTGTATTTTACAAAATGGCAAGAAGTGAATAAAACCTTCACAAGAAAGATTATTTCCTAACTCTATAATTAGATTTGTGGTTTAACTCACTTGGGTGTAAAGTGTCTTTGCTCACGTGTAATGTTATTGTTAAAAGTGGCCTTCCTTGTGTTAATCTCTGACATCTCGGTAGAAAACACGATCTCACTAAACCTTTGAATTAAATAAAATCCAGCGAGAAGAATAAAATGTAAATGTGATGGAGTAGAGACCACAGGAAGGTCAAAGCCTTGACATTTTTTATTAATTTTTTTAGCAACGCGTTTTACTATCCATTCGGGCAACACGCTTATGCACTAATACACTAATTATACTAATGGGCAAGAGATGAGGAAGGTTGTATATAGAGGAAGTGTACTCAAATTACCGTGGAAAGAGTGGGAAACCATATAAGAAAGCCACCCTCAGTACACCTGACTGGGATTGAACCCCAATCTCCCCGTCTTCGGCAGTCTAGTATATTGCGAGAATAGTGCCTTAGACCATACGGCCACCGAAGCTGGTCTTTGACATTTTTGGTCGGGCATGTTGGTATAAGAGTAATATGACTATGCTTTGGTGTCAAGGGAATGGTAGCAGCATTCGTTTGGAGAGATTATTTGAAACTACAAATGGAGGAGATGAAGACGACATTTTACATAAAAATTTAGTCTCAGCCTCCCAGGTTAGTTGAACATGCTGTTGCACACTCAACTTTGCTGCTCTTGATTTATTATTGAAGTGCACACTTCTTTTTCCAATTATTGTTCTGCTGGCAGTGGTAGATATGTAACCGTCTTCTGAGGTTTGGGCACCATGTAGGTGCAGTTACTTTATCTCGATGGGATGGTGGGATGATAATGATGACTATGAGATGCCAGTAGGAATCTTATACCTAACTTAAGCCTAACTAAACAGATCATGGCAACCATATGAACAATTCTCCTTCGGGAATAATACCTATCGTATCGCTGGGAATCGAACCCGGTACCTCTAGATTAGTAGTAGCCAGGAGTGCTGACCACAAGACCAAGAAGTTGGCCACTGTTTCTAAATAACTTATTATATTTTATTAAAAGTGCGGCCAGTGACTTGAACACAAAAATAATTTGTTGCTTTTTATAAACGTCAACCTCGGTGGTCTTAGGGTAAAGTGCTCGCCCGACGTTAGGGGGTTCAAACCCAGCCAGAGTCGAAAGATTTTTCTTGAGCGATAAAAATTCGTAGCACAGCTTCCTTGAGAGGGTCAGAGGGGAAGTAAATCCGTCAGCCCCATGTTGATTGTGGCATGTTAAAAAAAAACTGAAAGGTATGTGAAAATACCTTTCCAGCAAAATTGGTAGGCCCTTACGCTCTCACTAATAGAGATTCTCATGTGCTGACATCAGTCGGTTCAGAAAGTGCATGTTGAATTCCTCAGATAAATAGAATAAATCTTAGGAAACAAATATATATCATTGTATTGCATTTGAAGGACTAATTCCTAATCCCACCAAAACTCTAAAGAATGAATCTGGAAGAGATGACTGCAAGAATAATTAATATACAGTCTGTTTAAGGTGAAAACTAAGGTCTTAGGTTGATAGGCTGTACTATGGCTTTATAATTAGCTGCACAATCCACCTGCTTAACATTACTTCTAATTGAATCGAAGGTGCCCAAAACACCAAACTCCCACATAAAAAGTGTCAAATTCACTATCACCCGTTTTTCCCCACTGCATTCTACTAACCATCCAGGAAATCATTTGACTAAACTAATGGAGTAGAGATGAGGACGGTATAATTTAAAGGAAATATATCCGCTTTATTCGTGGAAGTGGGAAAACCTTTTTGAAAAAAAAAACTCACCTTAGTACACTCAGGCGAAATTCAAGTCTCAAGTTCCTCATCACTGCTAAGACTAGATTTACTAGACTGACTTTTAGTCTGCGTGTCAGCTGTCTGATGCGGATATTTTGTTATGATGTACTCTCAGCGACTATATGTTTGTCAGATATTCTAAGACCTCAATCCCCGTTTAAGGTGAAAAGGGGTTAAGTCCCTTCAAATTCCCCTCCATCCCGTTCCCTTGGTTGTAAGTAGTTTAGTCATCGGCGAATGATGACAACGACGTCTCTGTTGACGTCCTGACAGTTTCTCAGCGCACTGTCCGCGTGCCCCCACGTCCACGCGGTAAATCACCGTGACACGACCCTTGAAGGTTTAGGTCGAGTGAAGACAAGCCGAGAGGAAGGTGAGATGGAGGAGTGATATCAACTGTGCGGCCACCTGCTGAGGAGCTCTACAACCACGTCGTGACGGGAATATGCTGCTCGCGCTGGTAACAGAGACGAGCTTATCGCCGACGAATATTGGCTGATGCCATAATCTGAAAGAGAGACCCCGCTCTGACCGAGAGCGTTTCCGGTTTTAAATCCCGGATTGAGACGGGACCATCGGGGTTGTGTGAAAGGGTGTGCAGCCGACCTATGTGATTACTGCTTGTCGTGACTAAGGTGCTAGGTCCTCAGCGCTAGCCAATATACCCCCATGACTCGATCAGCTCTTACAATGGTTTGTTTTTTTCAGGTCACGAGGGGTCAGAATTATACTTTAACTAGGAGGTTCCAATCACTAAGAGCTCAGGCATGTTGAGCCGCTTCAGAATAATGCAAACATAAGGATGTTCCAAGCCAAAGTAACCTGATCTCAGAAAGTGCACGCAATGAAATTGTTACGCTCATAATTAAAACCCCTAATTACATGATTATCCACGTCAGAGGGACACTTATGAATTCCTGACCTACAAATAATGATCAAACACATACCTGTGGGCATGCGTAGAAAGGTTTTGGTCTCTTCCTACCTGGTTGGGCCTTTACGTGGAGTTTGGAGTTCGAATCCCGGGTGGCTGTACTAAGGTATTTTTTCTAAAATGGTGTCTCTCTCTTCCACTTCACAAATACAGGAACATTTTTTGGACAATTCTACCTTACTCATCCATAATATTTTAGTGCAAATAAGCTAATAGTAAGACCTGGAGTACACATTAAAAATAAAACAGATCATTGGCTTAAAGTATTTTTGTTTGGTTGCACAGATCATTTTATTGTATAGTTAGACCCTATCTATTGATATTTTAATAGGTGCTATAAATAACAATTTTAAATTTATTTTATTGGTCACGACAATATGGGATTTAGTAAAATTTGAATATTGAACTTTCAATTTTGAGATCTGGGACTTGCCTTGTTCTCTCTTGTGCTCGCTGCAGTGTAAAACGCTCAACCGCCATTTCCAATTGACCGAGTTCCCGGGCCGTCTTCCCTAACGAGACACGGACATCGTAACAGGGACTCTCGGATTGTTCGTATGACAGTTCTTGACGAAATATGCAGAGTACTTGTGGCAAGATATGACAGCGACACGGTGTACCCTTCACTCGCGGCCAGTGGAAATATTTCACGGAAGACGAGAGAAAGCATAACAGTCTCTTCATCGCAGAGAGAAAAAAAAAAACATTATTCAATTTTGGTGATGTACTACCTCGTGGTTGAGTGGTACAGGTTCAAGGAGGTTTGATACTATTCCATCCTAATGTATTGGATTAACCGGTTTTTCGTTCTAGGCTGAGTACTGAGATGCTTGTACTGTCCTGTGTCTTCTAAGTGCATATTAAATAACTACCTCATCTAAAAAAAATTAAATAAATAGTTTTTGTAAAGTTATTTTGTAGGCGCCACTTTGCATTAAGTCATATAAACTTACATTATTATATTTTAACTTGTTTGTTTAGCATCGCGGCTACCAAATATGTAGTGTAAGGGGAAGAGATGAAGAGGGTGTTTTAAAAAAGTGTTTGTGTGTGGGGAGGGTGGGGAATGGGGAAATCACACAGACAAATCACACATCAAAATCTGCCCCCCCCCCCCTTTATCCCATAACTGTGAAAATATNTTTATCCCATACTTGTGAATATATAGATAGCAACAGGACGTGGAGCATGGAAACAGGGTGTCGACAGGTCATGAAATGAAAATTTTGACCATAAATTTGATGAGTTAATTCATGTGTATCACAAACTGATACGTAATGGTTGTCCACAGGATCAGCCTTGATACTGGAATCATATTCACTCAATTGAGAAATTACGATGGATACGGGATCGATTCCAGTGTCCAGGTTTTCATTTGAATATGATCCATCAAATCTACTGATCATGAATATTGTAAGCCAAAATTGAAATGCTAGTAAAGTTAATATGTTAGTACTTTTTTTATCTAATTCTCTGACTAAGAGATCCTTATTAATAAACTATAAAATCGTAGAAATCAGAATTGTTGACATTCTTAATGATGAACTTAGTTTGAAGGAATTTTGAAAACTAAGATTTGGATGTCTTATAATTAAGTCATGAAATAACTCTTTTAAAGGTAATGAAAAATTCATGAAAACTGGTTTGTTTGAATCTGTAGACATCCTGGGAAAGATTACTATCGTAACGTTTTCATTTAACTTGCTCACCAAGTGATGGGACCTGAAATGAATGTAAAAATAAATATGATACACATTAAGATTAAAGCGAGATCAAGTTGACACCACGAGACAAAAGACGTTAGGCTCGTGAAGTCTTTGTTTAATTCACTACTGGATACATCGCCTTCTAGTGAGTTTCTCTAGAAAAATGCGTGTGGCAAACTAGAGGATATCTAGAAAGTACGACAGTGTCCACATCCTGAGTAGCTCCAAACAATACCAAGTGAAGTTTCTTGCTACAAAGATTTAGGATAAACCCAGGGTACAATACCCGTCATGTAAAGACTACCGTAGTATCTTGGTTGGACGGCAAATACAGTTTCGAAATATTATTTTGTTCACAGTGTGTATGGTTTTGTCAAGAGTTAACCGAAGATATATTGTTTCTTAACAGAACTGTTCTAACGCGCCGTTTTATCTCTAAAGTTTATTGACCGACTTTGTTGTTAAGTTTATGAACGTAGAATTCATTTTTAATTTTAAAAGTAAAATCTTACAAGAAAGCTTTGCTACTCAAGTGATCTTGCTATGCTACGTATCATTGTTTTCTTATCGTGTCAAAGTGTTGTTGAAGTGGTGATCCTTTGGCTGATATGTATATATTATACGGGCCTACTAAAAGTAGGTTACGTTCCGGTAGAAATATTACAGCTAAGACATTGCCAAAAGTAATGTATTCCATTGAACTAGAGCTATTATCAAATTTTCCATGGAAATTTGTGTCTTGTTCGTAAAACAAGGTGCTGATATAGGAGGAAGCAGCTTCGCACATATCATGAGCCAGTTCTCATTTGTCTTTAATAATAATTTCAAAATATATTCAATAGGTTTTTCCCCGCCTTGATTACATTTTATAAAAAATTTCAACACTACCATAAGTCACAAAAGTATTATTAATAAGCGTGGAAAATGTCACTCCCCTTTCAGATGTTGTGCATTTCTTCCGGTCAAACACTCAACATTGAACAAAAAAGCAGTTGAAAACTGCAAATAATCCATATGTTTTGTTTTATGTTGTGGATACAGCAAATGTTGTTGATTTCGCTTGATCAAGAAGTCATTTAGAACGATTAGTATGTAAACCAAGTCCCNCAAGAGGACAGTTTGTAGACGGCTTGAAAGAGCGAGAGAAGATGATAAGAACATACACTAGGACAATGGGAGGGCTGAGGGAGCGGTCAGCGTGATACGAGACATCTAGTTTCCTGATACTCGTGAAGAAAAGGGACCATGTCACACCTGTTAAGTTACACCAGAGACCTTTTGTCAGGAGACTCTTTCCTCCCCCCCCCCTCCCCCTAAAGGCTGACCGAAGATGACCACAGGGCTTTGTGGACGAAGAACTGGATGTATTGTTTTTGACCGTGTATCTTCTTCGGGAGTGCTAGCCACGCTTTCGAGAACTCTTTATGTTTCCGGTTATCAAGCCCTTGTTCCTCGAAGGCATCCCTTGGTAACATTTTGTAGATTGATAAATGCTTTGTCTTGTTTGTGGACGAGTCAGTTCCTTTTATGGCGGCTGTTGATGATGTGAGCCATGGTTTGTAAGTCAGTAGCATGTGTCTTATAAAGCATATATGTGTCAGGTGCTGCCGCCGTAATTATTGTGGGATTGTATGGAAGTCGAGTTAAGAAAAGCGTTTTTTTGCAGTTCCCATAGCAAAATAATTTTTGGCCAAAATAAATAAAATATTGCTTCAATAGAAACAAATAGTTTAATTTTCTCCACATGGTGATATCAACAGTTGTTGAATACCTGTATATGAGTATAACAGCATTAGATGAAAAAAAAATTAAATGAGAAAAAAGTGTCATTAAAAATCCAGGATACCATTGGCAGATCTCCAATTACTGTTGGGGTCCATACGTGAAGAAAATTAGACTCAATGTTTCTACTGAAGAATTACTTAATATGTTTTGACCAAAAAAAGTTTTGATATAAGAAATATATAATCCCTTCTCTTTTCTCGCTTTCCCTGCATTTCCGTCTTAAGGAAAAAAGTATTACAAGTTAAACATTCAATAGACCTAACATTTGTAAATTTAAAAACATGACATATCCACACGGGTGGGCACGTGGTATGACCTGGTTAGCTGATTACTGAGAAATTGGGGTTTAATCCCGGACAGGGGTGTTTTTTCATCAACAAAAAAATCCAACTTACACTCCATCTCCACGCAAACGAGTTTCTTATACTAATGACGAACCAGCCTTATATCAATACATTCAGTTTATGTGTGTTAACATTTAATCTGGAAACTAGTCTGTCTTTTAAGCTTTCAAGGTAGCACGCTGATAATCAATGATTAGAAAAAAATATGGCACAAATACCATTGAATGAACATTTTTTGCTTCGTGTCTTACAACTCTTACGAGTTATACACATTTAATTACATTAATAGGGTAGATAAGAGGAAGGGTCAGTTGAGAGTAAATTACGCACAGTTTCTTAGAAGACGAGTGAGAAAGAATTTATTAAAAAATCTTTAGTACACCCTGTCTGAATTCGAACCTCAACCTCCTCGTCACAGGCAAACCAGACTAGATGAGCCTAACATTTAGTCTTCATGCCCACTGCTGTGGATTTTTAATTAATTAATGTCCTTTTAAAATTATCTGACATTTTAAATAGTTAGTTTACCCGTGGTGATGCCCAAGTGGTCTAAAAGTATAACAGCAATGCACTTGTTCTCTGGGGACTTCAGGGCTAGAATTCCAGCATGGGAAGGGGATTTCTTCGTGTGATATTCATTGTAGTTTTACTATCCTCTCTCCACTCTATTACGGTCATATTTCCTTAAGATATAGTCCTCTAACCTACCCCTTAAAATAAATCGTTAAATACCCTTTTGTTAAAACATAGTTAAAGATATTCAGCCAAAGGTAAATCTTAATTAGTTTGAAAATAACTGAACAGTATAAGCCCATTGGTAGGAATGAAGGTAAAATTTAAATGAGCTGTACCAACAAAATTTTAGTGGATAGAGAATGGGAAATAATTGAGGAAACACCATCTGGGCTTATACGGCCGGGATTTGAGTCCCAATCACTCAAATATTTGTCCGCGTGTCCAAATTGCGGTTAACTGAGATATTATTAGAATGCATAGGATTAATAATGAGAGGTCATGAAAAATATTTTTGAAAAGGTCACCAAGAAATCCTTTCATTCCATTCTCATCCTACTTTGATTTTGATCAGTCAACGTTTCACGGGTATTCAAGTCCATTTGTCACTGGTTCCACCTCTTTTGAACTGTACAGTAATTAGGAAAGTGTAAAAAGACAGCATCATCGTGTATTTTTTGTCCTTTAACAATCTTGTCGACGATGTCAACTACAAACTGTTGTCAATTGTCTGTCACCACCGTCGTCAAGCTGAGAAACGTTTCTCTAATAGCCGTTGCCTTATTTAGTGGAGGCATGCTTGGTCAGCTTTAATTTATTGTAAACCTAGGTGTCAAGTATTAGTTATCACGGCACTGACTTGGTTAGATCACTCTTGAAAGAAGTTTATGTCTGCTAAAAATTTGTTCCAACAATTGGTCCATTCTTGAAAATATATTATGTGTACAAATCATTGGTTCCCACAATGAAGACTTCATTGTTGCATTCCTTATGCGTTACGCTGCTTCCAAAGCAATTTATCAATATTTGAATAAAAGTTCTGATATATCTCTTTTATCGACATTAATATTTTGGATATCCTTGATAAGGGTTCAATCGACGAAATAAACCTACCATGAGAATTGCTTTTTAAAATAAGGTTTAAAACTTAACTCTTTATGACATGGTCATCTTCTTCTGAAGGTTTTGCAGTGCGTCTTGTAACAGTGTTTGTGTGGTCATATTATTCTGAAAAATAAGAGTTGGTGTAAATCTGGAGGTGTATTTATAAGGAGTTGAACGTCATTAAATTAAACTTAACTAATATCATTTGTTTAAATATATTACTGTAACAGTTGTGTTGGTGTTAATAGTTGGATAAAGCTAAGCTAAGAGCTATTAAGACTCAAATAACACGTACCCACATCTTTTTACTGTAACGCACATGCCACACGGTTAGATATTTAAAGCTCTATAGCTAAGCCACTAATTTATTGTTTCAATCCTTCACATTATGCGGGGGATTCGTGTTGTTATTAATTTATTGCCATGATCTATCACGGATGAGAGAAGTGGGGCTCACGAGACCAGCACGGCTCGTCAATCTAGCTCGACAGTTATAATTTGATAAACTTCTAAGATTATCATTTAAAACATGGAAAAAAGTATATCAATAATTACGTATTTGCAGTATCCGAGGCCGTGGTAAGGCTTAGCGTTGTTTCTTCTCAAACATAAGAAAAGATGTCTAGGAATGCAAACGTATTTTTTTAGTTTGTTTCAATAAAATCTAAGCACACTTTTGGTTTGTGTGCATGTATTAATTACATAAATGGAATGTGAATAAAGAAGGTGGAGGAATGGGAATAAAGAAGGTGGAGGAATGGGAATAAGGAAGGTGGAGGAAAGGTGGAAGGATAGTAGGATTTTTTGGGGATTGGGGGGGAATAGGGTTAGCTACACCCAGCTGGAAATTGAACCTTGACCTCCCCACCCCTGGAAATTCAGTCTGACAAGAAATGTACGCGCTATACCATGTGACCACCGATAGGGGGTCACGACAAAATTATTTTTCCTTGAGGGGGTCTTGTAATCACGATACCATACATTTATTATGGATACATTGAACTGTTCTTCAAATGTTGTAGCCAAGCCTGAGCTGTGTTTACGAAAAATATATCAACCATATCCTCTTTAATCAATTCATTTTACTCCAATTCTAAATAATAATAGGCGTTATAGTAGGCCTATTTTAAATTATATTTTTTTTAACATAAAAATAGGTTAAATGTTTAGGGTGTTTTTTTATTTTAATTGTATTTATTGGGATATTGAACGTGTGCTTTCCAAACACATGAATTAAAAATTAACTTAACCTAAAAAATCATGACTAGTATTGTATATTCAGCAGCCCTAGTATGTTAGTAATAGTATAGTAGTATAGTCTCGTACAAAAATAGTATATAATTCTTCATCAGCACCATCCAGAATTGAACCAGGGTTTCCTGACCTCTTTAGTCACTTAGATATGAGGTTGCGTGGATTTGTTGTCGAAGTACCCAATATTTGTAAATTTCAATAATATATTTTAAGTGAAATCAAACGAAAGTTCTAGGATCACCCATAGGCTACTCACTGCTTTACTTCTATAAATTACGCCCTACTTTTGACCTTTTCCGTAAAAGCTAAAGGTCATGAACGCAGCCCTCTGAGGATTGAAAAGGTCGTCCTAAATAGATTGTTATCACGCAGCAACAGATCGGTGGGAGTATAATTAATTTTAAGATGTTATCCATAGTATTAAAACTACCAATTAGTCGATGGCAATATGGTTAATTGTATAGTTTAAACAAATATTAATTTAATAATACAATAGATCTTGGGATCTTTTACTAAAACCCATTTATATGTGCTGTAGTAATCCTAATTCAAACTAAACGAGTCATTACAAACTGAAAATATGTTAACAGGTGTATGATTGAGTGAATAAAACGTTATTCTTGTTTAATTTGACACCAGCAGTGAAAAAATATTGAAAAACTATGTAGTAACCTATGAAAAAGTAAAATTCAGAATTATTTAAGAAATAATAATTTGAAATTACACAATTAATAATATTATATTCTTGTAATAATTATGACAAAAAGCAGAGGCTTTTCAACAGAATCAAAATGAATAATGTATTCATTACTATATTTTAATTAATTATTTATTATTGGTAGGCAAAAGGTTAAATATATGTTTGTGGGCTAGTTGAGTTCATACATTTTATAAACAAATATTTGATTTTTGTAAATTTTTTAAAATGATGTTATTATTTACGTTATTCTTTCTAAATCGAATTATTTTGTCGTGTAGAACGGTTTCTTAAGGCTTTGTTGAAGTGAAACCTTACAATCTTTTTTATCAGACATACCGACCTCACCTGTGTGTGTACGCTAGTACGCACGCGCGTTACCTGTCCGCCAATCACGGCCCTGCGTCAATTCTATCATGGCGCCACGGCGACACACACGCCATCTCATCACATCCTTCTTTCTTTAAGGTCAATGTTTACAACTAAAATTATTTTAATTCTAAGAATAAATTAAACCAAACAAGAAATTAAACCAAATAATATTATCTCGCCCTGCCAGATTTTTCGAGCCAAAGCCAGTGTCAAAAATACTAAAATCTGGATACAGGGACGACATATACTCTTATATAAAATTATTCTATACACCATTTGAGATGGAACTTAGGCTCTTTAGACCAGTAGTCATTATAATCTTTACCCACTCGGCAACAGAGATAAAACAGCACAAAAAAAATCGTGTGTATAGAATAAATATAAACGACTTCATACAATTACACAAAAGGGACAAATTAATTTATTAATTGAACCTTTGGGAAATTACCACTTTTAAGTTTCCCTGACGTAGTAAAGGTGTGATTCATCACGGGTGTACTTTCCAGCGCAGGTGAGCAGTAATTTTTTTATTTGGTAACTTGTATCGCATCCCGAGGGCTTTTTAATCGGACTGAAAGTGACCCGAGTTTGCTTCTAGTTTAAACTCCGCCACTCTGAATGATTACCCTCGAAGGAATTAAGGCTCCGACAAGTCTCCCTAACTTAGGCTGGGCCGACGCTGACAAAGCAATGATGGAGAAGTCTACTGAGGGATGGTTGGAATAAACTGGGGGTGGGGGAAGAAAGGGTTTGGAATCTTCGTCGGGGTTGAGTCGAGCCGAGAATCTATAATAATTTGTTTTAACAAAATATATGGTTTTTATGATTACAAAAAAGGAACGTCAACATAAAAGTATTATTATTATATTCCATTTCTTACTATAATAAAAAGGACATATCCAAGGGAGGGCAGTGAGGGAAGTTCAAAACTGGCTACATATACATTTAATAACGTCAAAAAAAACTTTAATTTCATAATTCTAATATATGTACACACTTTTTTTTTTAGCAACGCGTCTCACTGCCCGTTCGGGTTATACACCTATGTACTAATTATTACTCTAGTGTGTTAGGTATGAGGAAGGTTGTATTTAGAAGTTGTGCTCTCATTTTTGTGGAGGGAGAGTGTAAAACCATTTAGGAAAATCCATCCTCAGTACAGTCAACCAGGATCGAACCCCGACCTCCCCATCATCGGCAATATAGTATATTGTAAGAGGGACACCTTAGACCACGCGGTCACAGAATTGGGTCATATACTATTTTTTTACATTATTTTAGAATGAGATTACTTTTTTTTAGTTATGTGTCACACTTTTAACTTTCAAGCGTCTCCTTCCTCCCTCCCCCATGAAGTAAATGCTGGTTCCATCTACGTATAACACTAGAAACCAAACAACGTTGTTATACCAAACACAATTTGTATCTTTGTTTTGATCGGCTCTCTCGAAATTATATAATTTGTGTGATAAGAATCAAATAGTCGAAGCTTTTATTTGCGCTTTTAGAGAGGAATACTCCATCTAGATATCATATTCTGAAAATTGAAAAATGACACCTGGACACGGGAATCGAACCCGAGACCTTCGGTTTAGTACGCCAATGCTCTACCACTGAGATATCCAGGAGTCTTCCCGTGCCCAGAGTCATTCTCCACTCATATTTTAAGGCAGAGTCTATGATGGACGTGCTATTTGATTCTTAATATGCAATCCTGTACAATTATAATAATAACTGTACAAAGTGGCAGTAATAAGCCAACTACCGAGTCGAAGATGGCTGCATTATCTGATAGCTTTTGAATTAAGCCGACGATTTCCGCACGTCCATCATAGACTCTGCCTTAAAATATGAGTGGAGAATGACCCTGGGCACGGGAGGACTCCTGGATATCTCAGTGATAGAGCATCAAAGTACTAAGCCGAAGGTCCCGGTTTCGATTCCCGTGTCCAGGTGTCATTTTTCAATTTTCAGAATATAATTAGTGCAAGTATCAAAATAGTTTTGTATTTTGAGACGAATCTCTTTAACATTTAAATTTATTCCGGCAACTTTTGTCTGAGTTCCATAACACATTATGGATAAAAAATTAAATAAAATGAGAATAAATATATTTAAAAAACAAAGTCATATTCGTATACTACAGTAAAAACACTAAATGACACAGGTAAACATTTTCTTTTATAAATAATTCTATTTTATTTTTCATTTAAATATAATGCAAACTGGAACTATTACCTAAATATCTAAATTTATATTTATTCATGGCTTACATTATCCTTTCAAGGTATATTTTACCCTTGTAAATGAGCAATAGCTAATTTAATTATTATTTTAGTAATTTATTTTTTTAATTTTAATTTTACGTTTTTGCTTTTCAATATAAGCATACGATGTTTTTCCCTATTTGTTCATGTTTTAATTTGTATAATTTTAAAATCTCTCTGGTAAAAGCTATAACTGTTCTTATATTTTCAAGGGTCGCCTTCGTTATTAACCTAACATAATACTGATGATATGCTTTTGCGCTATATAAAGAGCACTTTCTTTTAAAACGACTATCCATGATGACAAACAACTTACTAGTATCCACAACATTTTTAACGGTTCATCATGTTGATATTTGTCTAAGTGGCTAAACAAATTATCTAGGCGGAAAATCATGGATCTGTTTTAATAACTTTTTAAACTATCAGATATAGTTGGATCATAGTAACTTTGGTTGGCTTTTTCTCGTAACTAAAAATGAATCATAAAAACTTACGTACCTACACGCCTTGCAAATATGTATACGTTGTTCTTTTCATAAGCAATGTCAAGTAGCATCATTTGCCAAATCCATGAAAAACATAGTCTAATTTTCATAAAAAGTGTTTTTTAGAAAAAAACATTTTTTTTGCAGCCAAGATTGATAATTTTACTATTTTATTAGTGTAATTTTACAGGTGCTTTTCATTACAAGAAATAATTAACTAACCTCGACTAGTATAAATTTTGAAATCAGGAAAAGGTTTCTTAAGGCATATGTTTGGAGCGTTGCACTTTATGGATATCAAACATGGCCCATTGGTGCAATTAAAAGAAAACGACTGGAAGCATCTGAAATGTGATACAGAAGAATGTTGAAAATATGAATGAAGATAGTATCAAATATCGAAGTGCTAAGAAAAGAAAATGAAGAAAGGAAACTTAGGAAAGGCATAGAGCAAACCAGAGTTAACATAGTAGGAAATATATACTGAGACATGATAGTTTTACGAAGATAGAAGGAGATATGGAAGGGAAAACTTTAAGAGGGAAATCAAGACTGGAATACATGAATCAGATAGCAAGTGATGTTGGCAGAAGAAGGTACAAAGATGTAAAAAAATTGCCCAGGATAAGTAAAACTGAAGATCTGCAGTAATCCAATCTCAAGATTGATGACCTAATGGTGATTATTCTACAGATATTGATAATATCTATCAAAGGTGACAGCTGCACACCATATGACTTGACGTATGGATATGTGAACGTAGATCTAGTAACTTTTATAGCTGCCCCTTACTAAGATAATAGGACTATTTGTGATGAGAGTAAATACTTACTACATGTCTTTAGACACACATCGGTCGGAACACGAGATAAGGCATCCAATAAATCTGGTCTGATTTGTTCATGATGGGAAGGTCACAGTTTGAATCTTGGTCGGGTGTACAAAGAATAATTTTTCTAAATATTTATATTCTCTTCCTCCATGCAATAGGGGTATATTTATTCTAAATTATATCTTCTTCATCCCTACATTGCCAATAAAGTATAAAACTACCGAGAATACTTATTACCTAACGAAAGTACATATATTCCAATCTAAAAGAGCTAGGCTTGCATAAATAAGTAACAGGGGTTTTATTTTTAAATTACCTAAAAAAAATTAAGTTTTACCTCTGCATTTTTAATCTGATGCCCGTCTGATTTGTCCCTGCAACGATTTCGTGGCCATCCCTTGTTATATTATAATATGTGCGCCCTCATTCAATGTGTGTTGCAGGCTGATTGACCCCACAGACTGTCATGAATGGTAGGGGGTGGGGAGTATATAAGGGACACAGGGACCACAGATTAATATGCACCACACTCTGGGTGGGGGACGGTGGGGGGTGAGTCATGCACAGACTTCTTTCTTTTCGAGGGGTAGACGACCCTATGAGTTATTGCTCGGAGAATCACGATGGACCAGGGGGGGAAAAAACAATTCTAGTTCGTCAATAAGGTTGGAGACTTGGTAGAACTCGAAATGTTTGTGTTTCGTTTCGTTTTAAAAAGTTACTAATTCTTTAAAAAAAAATTCCCTCAACACTGTTGCAATTTTTGAAAAAGTTCACAAATTGCAAACTCAGACGAGTGGGTAGCGCAGTTTACTGTATCGGGGGGAGAGGGGCTAATGCGTATGGAATTATTTTGTAATTTTTAAAAATCATTTTAGGTTAATTCCGTTAAAATCCACCCTCATCCCGTTTTTTTTAATTTGGATAAATAATTATATGAGCTGATAGGCAAATTATTCAGCGAGATTATGGCATAGAAATAGTCACACGTGACATCTAAGCTCTGTCATACTTAAAACTTAGTAAAATAGAAATAAATAAAAATAAAATTTGTTCAAAATCAGCGAAAAACACTATACAGTACAGTGTATTTTTAATTGGCATTGCTATTTCTCCACAAAATCCACGTCTAAGAGGTGACAGACACTTAACGGCCAAACTTATAACCTGGTCGCCGCAACCAGGACGCCAGAATGTCAAGCAATATTATTTATGTGGGAGATCAAAAATCTCTCACGTTTGCAACCAAGTCACTGTCGCTGGGCTAACCATAGTGATAAAATAGCTTATTATTAGGAAAAAAAGGTTTGCATAAATTGATAGACTCTGAACCAAGTCGTACCCACTTTAGTAAATTTTCATTTGATAGGTCCAACGGTATCCTAACACATGCCCTTTTGAAAACATTATAAAATATCTAAGTGAATTAAATAAAATTCTCAAATATTTGTTTTTAAAACTAGACATGGTTCTTCAATATCAATCTATGTATCCACTTTTTTTTGGGTCCACTCTTGTCTTGTATTACTTGTATTGTATCCAATAGCTTGTTTCCATGCTGACTGGCTGTGTTGTAAACAAGCAGCCATAAACATATTCACATTAATTACTTGATCACCGTGTCATAAAACCACTATAAAAAGAGAGAGGGAAACAATTTACTCTCAGATTCTATGACGGGTTGGCTGGAATGCATCAGCTGATGACGCCAAAAGATAGGTATTAATCAGATATTAAAGAAATCGTTGCCCCTTAAACTTAGTTCAGATCACTGATTCGGCTCAGAGCACTGGATTGGATCTATAGTAGAAACTAGAGCTGCTTAAGTTTTTAAGACAAAATAAGAGTAAATTTGGAATTTCTTCACTGATGTGCCTCCCTCACTAGTGCGTGTGCACTTCCTTTAAACTATTCATAATACCACCTCCACCGTTAGTAAAATTCGCTTAGCATAGTAATAAAAAAAACAATAACAGACTCCACTTAAAGTTCCAAGAACATTTCTACGTGTTGAAGATAGGTGGGGGAAAAAAAACACCCAAAATTTAATGATGCATGTTCTTGAAATGTAAATGTGTGATTTGCTTTGTGTTGCAATAGTAACTTTCTACATTGCTTTCTTGTATATAATCAGAAGGTTTTTGAGGGTGGGGGCTGGTGACAATGACGGAAGATTCACCAGAACCACACACAGTTTTTTAGGAATGACGTCAGGCCATTGTTAAGTAAGAAACAATACTTGCAGTTTATCTTTTTGTGAATTTCGCTTCTTCCCCCTCCTTCCCTCTCTCATTCGAGGCTCTTGATTCTTTACATGTGTGATCACTGGGAGAGTGAATTCCTAGCCTAGCTTTAAATAACATATTCATCAACGATCTTGTACGTAGTATCTAAAATAATTCAAAATAGTTGCATTATATTTATCAAAAACCTTCCATATTTGAAGAAAATAAGGCCAATTAATGAACGCATTGTTTACCGTGATGGGTAACAGTATGAGCCTATCTTAGAAGCTGCATCATAGTGTAACCTCTTAAGGTAAGCGGTTTATCTTTCAGGGTAAACGGAGTGTACATCTATTGCCTATTTAGATTTAAAATATATTTCATGACTACCCTAAAAATGTATTAATATATTTTCATACACTTTTGTATTAAAAGGATTTTTAATTTTTGATATATTAACCAAAAAAAGCTATAGACCTAACTAAATTGCACATGCGCCTTAGTTGAAAAAAAAAATCTGGTTGAAGGTTTTATGAAGCAATCCTTACAACCGCTGACACGGTGCTATCTTACCCGGTGACGTCACTGCGAGGCAAGTAGACAATACTCCCCTTCCCATTCCCCCATACCACCAACCCTCATCTTATTATGATCCTCGGCTTGCTCAACCCTCATTCATTGTCTCCTGATCGATATGGAGGCTGCTATACTGCAACACCGACACTGGTTTTTTTTTAATGTCACTGTTTTATATCAAGGGAGTCACTGTCGACCCTTCACAATCGATACAACTCATTGCACAGCACGTTTGGGACATATTCATTCTTGGTTGTGTTTTTTTTTATTAATATCGCGCATATATTGGTTTCCTTCTCTCTGAATCTTACCACCCATCCGGACTTTTAGCATAATTACACTAATGGGAGTAGGGCAAGATACAGTATATATAATTTTGGAGGAACTTAATTTTCACTAACGTGAAGAGCACATGGGATTAAGGCGGCCACCTCGGTCAGCGAGAAAATATCAATCGCTGTAAGACCACACGGTTTAACATATATGTAATGGTCGGTGTCGTTTTCTGGAACTACTTCTCTATTAGTTCTAAGCTTATACTCTCTTTTGCCCCTCACCTACACCTACCCTTTGTCATATCAATAAGAAAGAGGGGAAAGAATGCTACGATACTTCTTATATTAAGGTAAAGAGGTAAATCTCACCCCCAGTTCTCAAATATTTTAAAATTTTCTTTTGTGGGCCTATAAAAATACTGTATTTGTAAAAGGAAGGCTAGATCTAGAGATAATTTTTCATAAAGCCCATTCTGATAGCACGACAAATATGCTTAAAAAGTTGTTTAAGATGAACTAAAATCACATTTTCACAATTATTTTTATATTAATAAACTCAAACTCTAAGAGCATTGAGGGAAAAGACCACTGTTGGAATCTTTTGGCTTTATTTTGGGGTGAACAATATTTTTAAATAACGCATCGTAGAATAAATATTGCGTTCGAGCTGAGGGTCTGCGCGCGGGTATTTCTCGCTTACCGAGGTGGACCCCTTAAGGTGAAAGTGTAGGGAACGCGAGTTAAGGACAGTGTTTTTGCAGATTTGTATTTTTTTTTTCAAAAGAAATTAAATTATTCTTTGGTTTAAACATAGAGTTTAATTTTCTTCACATTTTGGGTGACCTCAACACTGTTCTTGAATATCTGTCAAGAGTGTCCTGGAGTTTAATGACAACTTTTTATCTTCATTAAAAAGTTTCTCATCTAGTGCCGCTATGATCATGAGAGATATTCAAAGATGTCATCACGTGAAGAAAAATTAAAAACTCTTTGTTTTTACTGAAGACATTTTTTATTTTATTTTGGCGATAAAAAAGGTTTTCTCTTAAAACTGCAACAACTCTGCTCTTAACTTGCTTTCCACACAATCCCACCTTAAATCAAATGTAGACACTACTCCCAAGTATTTAGTTAGAAATTTGAACCTCTACCTCATCGACACCGGAAATCCACCAGAATTAAGTTGTAGTCCACCTTTTCTGTTTGCGTACCGATTGTTATAATATATCTTCAACTTTCTACCTCCAAAGGTTTTGGTGCATACATGAGGAGTTTGCGTAAATCTACAAAATACAGGGGCGGGAAATTTAAATTTTTTTATCCCCTGTGCAAAGTTGGAATTTTAAATATTTGATTGGATATTTTAAAATTAATTAAAAACAGAAAAAATGAAGAAATATTAAAGCCGCGAGAAATACTTCATACAGTTGTGCAATGTGGGTTTATGGTGGACCCTGTGCACGAACATAATATGTACCTGGAAGCCGGAATTTTACAATTTTGTTTAGATCTTTTTTACCGCTTTTATCTTTTCAATATTTGCCCTTTTTACACTTTTTGCCCTTTCAGCATTTTTTGCATCTTTTTAATCTTTTGTTCCTTTAGGCGATTTTTACCTTTCTTATCCCTTTTGAATTTATACCCTATTTGCTTAGGCCTATATCAGATTTTCTTTTTGCCCTTTTTAACATTTTTGGCTTGGTTGCCTCTAAACTCTTTTTATCCTTTTAATCCTTTTTAACTACCCTTTTTATTTAAAAAAAATACTAAATTTGCGTTTCACCGATTTTTGGAAATTTTTACATCATTTTAACCTTTTCACCCTTTTTACCCAAAGTATTTCTTCGTGTTTAAGTTGTGAGAAGTGCAAATAGCTAAACAAAAAGGGTCAAAAGTAAATCCAATAAAAATTTATTTATAAGTAAGTAAAAAGGGTATAAAGTGTAAATAAGATTAAAAAAATTTAGAGGATGAGAAGGGCCGCAATACTGTACCAACAATATTAGGATTGAATAAATATTAAAATATTCATATTAGTTTATTCTTATACACTTATACTCACACTAGGGATTAGAATTTCTCATGAGGTATGTTCTTTTTTGTATCATAGCAGGAGGTAGTGCAATTTGTCTTGTCTACTAGAGTTGTCATTTTACCAGTTCAAAATACATATTTGTATAAAAACTCAATAATTTTCTTCCTGCAAAAAGCCAAAATCGTTTATAAAATAACGTAAAGTACGTATATAAAATACGTATTTATTTTATTAGTTGATTGTATGATATATATTTTTTTATTTAATAATTTTATATTTTCCATGAGACAGCAAAAAATTTTACCGCAAGTGGCCCGCGGGCCGTGAGTTGAAGACCCCTGGTCTAGACTAACCGTCATGCAATATCTGCTGGTAGGTAGGTAATCTCCTTGGAATTAAAAAAACAAAACTTTTTTACTTCACTTTTTCTACTTCTTTGCAGTGCGTCCTAAATTATGCCAGTGGAGTAAGACTGAGGAAGGTAGGGTTTCAGAAAAAGTGTTACCGTATTTGAAAGGCAGAAGTGTGGGAAACCCTTGAGATAAAACCATTCCTAGTAGACACAGCCGGGATTAAATCCCTAGCCTCATCGTCCTCGTCAAACCATACAAAACGAACCTAGTGTTTAACCCGCGTGCCCACAGATACAGATGAATGTTAACTATCCCGTGATTATGAAACTCAGCTTAAAGTATAATATAATAATATTAAATGTTCAATTTGAACACGAGTTAGGGAAGGTAAAATATCTCTATTGCAGTGTAGTATTAGAACAGTAACGTAGCGTGCTGCGGGAAGTTTGCAGGGGCAGGCCAAGGCGAGCGGTTAACATTTATGCCTTTGTACTTCATTTAGATGTTGCGGTTAAGATAAGACGGGGGAGCAAAAGCGCGGCAGTAGTACGTATATAGTCGTAAAGGGTTAGACCGGGGGTTAATCTCTGTCCTCCGGAACTCCAAGTTTTCCCGTTAAAACAGTGTTGGGGGTTTTTTTTTTGGTCCCCTCAGCCCCTTGCCACCTCTCCACCTAACACTTCTCTGATAAAGCACCGCGAGCACGCTAAGCGCCGCTCTGTGCATGTCGCACTAGGAATTTCCATGTAAATGTACATTTTGTTTTAGTAAAATACGAACCACTTGGTTAAAAAAAAAAAGTAGTATGACTACGCTACAACGCCAGTACTGAACAACAGCGACTTACAATCACCTCAACTTATGGAAGTAGTATAAGGGTGGTTTTTTATCAACTAAACCAGCGGTTCCCAACGTACCAAGAAGAAAAATCCGAATTTCATCATCGAAAAACAAGTTTAAAATCGATATATACTTTTACAGTTTCGTAATGTATTTATGACCCATGTTCACTTACTAAATGCCAAGTTAATTTAGTCTGTTTTGCCGATGATGGAGAGGTTGGAGGTTTGAGTACCGGTTGAGTGTACTCAAAATGGTTTTCCTAAATGATTTACTACTCTCCCTCTACGCAATTGTGTGTGTAGGCCTATTTATTTAAAATTCTACTCTCATTCATTGTAATTATTATATGCCAGGCCTCCACCGTGGTTCGGATTCCATGTTAAACTGTAGGTCCTCCATTACATCTCACAATCACCCTACCATTGCACATTAGCGTGAGTACGTATAGCCCGAACGGGTAGTAAGACGCGGTGCTAATAATAATGATAATAATAATAATAATAATAATAATTATTATTATTATTATTATTATTATTATTATTCAATGTATATATGCGTATAACCTGAATGGGTTGTGAAACATGGTGTAAAATAAACTTATATGACAAACATAAAAAATAAAAATGGTAAATAAATATATTACATAAGGCATTAAAATAAAATAATCACATATTTCAACGTAAGAGATGTAGTTTCTAGTGAGCTCACCGTGTGTGTAGACTTTTAGCCGCTCTGTGAAAACATAACGTTGCCCAAGGTACACCTTGTGGGTTGTCTACGCGTCATACCCATGATCAGATGACGTGATGACAGTGATTATGAAGGTTTGCGGCCAGTGGAAATCTTAGACCCAGACCATTTGATCAGTTCCCCTTTCGGAGAGAATTCCTAAGGTTCCGCCGGGAATCGAACCTGGGGCGTCTAGATTAGTAACCAAGGGCCTTGACCGCTAGACCAGGTGGTTGATCGTCATTTTCACTGGCTTATAAGTTTTCGAAAGCAAAATAATTATGTTCAAATAGTTTTATAATTTAATACCAAACAACTAATGGATATATATTAATGCTCCTAGGGACTATTTTTTTATTATGTTTCACCTTCCTCCAAACAAAATACAAAACGCTCACACCGGTGGTCGCTATTTGTTTGTCGTTAAAGGGAAGAACGCTGTATGAATTCCGTACGGATACTCTGGGGGTAACTTTCCACTTCTCCTTAATTAATTAATTAAAAAAACCTTATGTTAAAATTCTACCTAAAAAAAAGGATGCATAGTATTTGTTTCAAGTTTAAACTAAAAGATATAGTACAGATACATCAAGTAAGCTTAGGAATATAAATAGTGATAAATAAAGCACAAATCCACTTTACCTCCTGCCAGTTTCCTAGAAGACTCGTTCTTGTTTCAAACCCAGTTAATTGGATTCACCCGTTGATTGTTACAGAAAGGAGTTTCGCGTTACAAGCGGATATTTATTTTTTTCAATATAATTTATTCATTCAGCTCTACATGAAAAGTATGGCTGAATATATCCCCCCTGTTAAAATTCTTTCTCTGGCTTTTATAAAAAATCAAAGCGCGTTCAAAGTGCGTGATTCTTTGAACTCCCAGATGAACAAACATGTTTATTTATTTTAAATGCCGTATGTAATATGCTAACTAGTTACTCTACTTAACCTCTATGTCTATTCACTGGTAGTTTTTTGCGCTTTGGGAATGGTGTGTTTGGTTGAAATTTATAGACATCATGTGAACCCAGTAAAGCAATATACACTTATTTTAATTTAATTAAAAGTACACGTATAAAACAGACTTTTTTTTTCTTTGAAATGCAAACAAATTATAACAAAAAGCCATAATAGTTCCATACAAATAAATATAATTTTAAACCATATAGAATATTATTATATATCAACAATTTTCAAAGCGTATAACCCGAACGGGTAGTAAGACGCGGTGCTAAAAAAAAAAATTTCAAGTTTCTAATTAACTTAATCAGATTTTTTTTATCAAAGCTCAATTGAAAAGTTTTCTATTATTTAAAAATATTCTATTATTATTTGTTTAAGGTACAGTTTCTAAACGTAAGGTTATATCAGTACACTTAACTTAAGTCACACATGTCCAATACCTTAGCTTAGCCAGTTTGCGACTTTACTGAGTTCAGGGTCTTGAGTTCTATCTTCAGCATGGCCAAAAAATCTATAAATGGGGAGATTTTAGGTCTTACCTTTAACAACTATGAATTATTGGTCTGTATAGATTGGTTGAGCTACCTTTTATTATTTTTTAAATTCAACTTTGTTCATAATTATTAATTTTATTACTAGGGCTTAAGGATGCATCAAAACACTTATTATAAACTTCTTATTCTAAAGGGATGAAGATGAGGATAGTCTTATAGAAAATGCACCAACATTAGCGTAAAAAAAGAACGGGGAAATCACAGCGAAAAAGAAATGCGAGAAAAAACAAACCGAGTATATCTTACTTGGAATCAAGCCCCAACTTCTCCGTCAACGGTGATCAAATAAAAAGCGAATCAAGCGTCCTAGACTGCGTGGTCACGTGTGGGGGGGCTGACTCCTGTTTGCGTACCGTACATCTCATCTGTGTGTTTCTCCTATCCTTCCAAGTAACTTCATAGATGGAGAGAAAGAGGGGGCAGAGCAAGACGGAAGTAGAAGAAGAGAGAGAGAGAGGGAGAAAGCAGCCAGGAAGGTTATAGTTTAAATTGAAACCTTATCTCCGCGAGTTACCCTCTGACTGTTGTATGCGACAAAAGCTCATCCCCGGGTCAGAACCCGCCAACCCTAACCCCTCCCCACCCCGACACCCCCTCAGCAGGCAACCCTTAGCAGTAGTGCAGATTGTATTATAGAATTAGTTGGCTCTGTACTGCCACAGTTTTATCTCTCACCTCGCTACGCCACCACATCTTCAATTGTGGAAGGGGTGACGGGTGCAAGAAGGGGCTATAGGACACACATTGTTACGGGATGGCAAGCGATCAGCCGCAATGTCCAAGGCGTTACTATAGCCATAGACTAGATTGCCGACAAGGAGATCGGGGTTAGAATCTCAGTCGGGTGTGTACTGAAGGGGGTCTTCCACTCCTCCACGCGAATGCGGGTACACTTCCTCTAAATTCAACTTTACTCATCCTTAACACATTAACGTAATTAGTATATATATATATTTATTTTTACTACCTGTCCAAGTTATACGTATATATATGTATAACCTGGACAGGTAGTAAATATATATATATGTATAACCTGGACAGGTAGTAAATATATATATATATATATGTATAACCTGGACAGGTAGTAAAAATAAATAAATATATATATGTATAACCTGGACAGGTAGTAAAAATAAATAAATATATATATATACGTATAACCTGGACAGGTAGTAAAAATAAATATATATATAAACGTATAACCTGGACAGGTAGTAAAAATAAATATATATATATATGTATAGTCTGGACAGGTAGTAAATATATATATATGTATAACCTGGACAGGTAGTAAAAATAAATAAATAAATAAATATATATATATATATGTGTAGCCTGGGCAGGTAGTAAAAATAAATATTAGGTTTGTAGACACAAGGTGTTTATTCTTTCCCACGGCTTGAAGCAATAATATAACCTTGGACAAAAATTTAAATACAAAACTCACCCCAAGTGTCATATGCCACGTAATATAATAATATATTTACGACAAAAAACTCTGCACCATACGGTAATGAGATAATATGACTTTTCCTATAAATAGTCATCCCATAACTCCATATTTATTAATCAATTGTTGAATGTGAGAAATTAAAAAATAATTAAAGTATATTAAAACGCACGAGAAAGATAAAAAGTACTTACCAAAGCTTGCCTAAAGTATAAAATAACTGTGATATTTATGTTGTGGTCTCCTCCATACGGACATTTCCCTAATTACATCGATTCATACCTTGTGTGTTGATATTCATAAATAAAACCTTTCTCTTAGATTTGAACATAATGCCTTTAGTATCATAAAGTGAAAGTATTATAGCCCTTTTTTGTCCCAAAAATTGTTCTTACGGGAAATTGTGCAGCAGAACTTTTTGGAAAAAAAAACTTAACAAAAATGATTCTAATTGTGTTTTGGTTTCAATTTTGTTTAAATTTTTGATTTTATTTAAAATCTTGTTTTAACCGATGAAATTAGATGCATCCAATTTTCTAAAGCTATTAACTGAGATTGTTTGAATTTTTATATTTGACTTAATAACTGGCAATAAATGAACGTGTAAATATTTCAATACGATCGATTGAATACTTTATATATTATTAAATATTTACTGCTACACATAAAAAATAAATTTTTAAGAAGCACTTTTATTTATTTTCACTTCTAAGTTTTTGGGTTTTTAAAATAGCTTGATGCACATCTCGTGGTGTTCATAGTTTTTAAACACCCCTTCGCATAAGACATTTTTGCGCAGATAATCTATATTTGACATGCGGGCTATTGTAACGGTCATTTTAATGAACAAACATTTTATCTGATTTTTAAATCCACACAAAGACCCCTCACCACCATATCCATCACTATAACACTACAGCCAAATTAGAGTATATGTTTCACTAAGGTCACAGGTCATGGAAATATAAGGAAGCTCACCAAGTTCATTTAGTTTGCTTTCTGACAAGGTTGTCAATCGGCGTTCGAATCCTAGCCGTACGTATTGAGTGTGGTTTATTCCTAAATGGTTTATTTACTCTTCCCTCTACGTAAATTCGGGTACATTTAACCTAAAATTATCCTCCACACACCATTAAAGTGTGGAAAGACCGACCGGGAAGTATGATGTGGTACAAAAATAATATATATTTAAAATAATTGCGTGTTTAGCTTTCTAATATCATAAATCCAGGTACAGTTCTTCTAATATGCTTTACTTTACAGTACATATAATCATATGTATTGTACGCTTGCTTAGTGTAAAAATGAGTCTGTTGTTAATTGGTTGTATCTATATATTCATGTATTTGCACTATCTAGCTACATTGGTGTCCAGCAGTTTTCCCTAAAGGTTTTCCCAATTTTCCTTCACGCAAGTGCGTATACATTTTCTCTAACATTCTACCTTCCTCATCATTCCACTAGCGCAATTAATGTATGCGTATAACCCGAATGGGTACTTCTTATATGTACTATACGAATGTTTATCTATAATAGATATAAAGCAAAAAGTAAGTGTGTGTGTGTGTGTGTGTCTTAATCCGGAAAGCCAGAATTTCGCGTGAAGGTAGAGGGATTACCTTATACGACCAGAACAATCTAAAAACGGAAAATTTAAAAATTGGTCTCTAGCAAACGAGGGCGAGGGGAAGGGGGATATGATTAGGAATAAAAATTAAAGATGAGATATAAATTTAAAATTTGGCAGACAGGTAGAGAGAAAGCTCCAGATAAACTATTAAATATTTTAGTTTATAAGAGTGACTTGGCTAAAAGAGTGTAAATGTGGGG